>JAODPA010112257.1:0-16055 GCA_025585075.1 Nepenthes mirabilis
TATATTGTTACATGAAATGCGAATATGAGAAACCCGAAGGTCACAATAAAGTAATCATATGTATGTTACATTAGTAGAGTAATTAATTATATTTTGTATAATTGTAATATTGAATAATTACCATATCACTGACTCATACTATCTACTATTAGACTTGTATACATGTTTAGATCCATCGACATGATTCATGTCAATAATTTCCAGTTCAATATCAGCTCAAGCAAAAGTCACTATCACATCATTTAACTCTACTACATAATCCAAGTTTATCTCTTAACTTGGCTCATTATTAACTACGTATTTTCATAAAAATTATTTATATCTTTACTAGCAAGAATATCATAAAAATGATGTAGCATTATCTTAACAATTCATCAATTCAAATCCATGTGATTTATCATATATTAAACTTGTTTAATTTGGTATGCTAAAATATATGGCTCATCAATTTGCAAAACCCTGTAATATATATTGTTGTAAGCCCATTTAATTCCTTCTTTATACATTTTTTCATATAATAAATGTCATACCAACCACAACAAAAAAGCATTATCTTATTTTTGTCATTATACTCTAATTTAATAATTTCTCTTAATGACCCAAAGTGGTCCATCTCCCACTATGTACATCCCTCCTCACCATTACTCCATTATTCCATGTAATATATATTATTGTAAGCCTATTTAGTTCTTTCTTTATATATTTTTTCATATAAAAAAATATCACGCCAATTACTGCAAAAAGTTTGAGGTGTTGAGCCCTTTGCTTGCGAAATATCTCGTTGGAGTGAGGGGCATGACTCAAAAGTTTGACAAAGTCAAGATAGTGCACATCTTGAGAACGAACAATTGGAAAGCCAATTAAATGCCGAAGGCTATGGCAGTTGAAAACTTAGAGAAATACTCAAGAGACATGTGAAAAGACTTGATCTTTTCAAGTAGAGAAAAGTCTAAGTAAGAAGTGGTATAAGTTTCTAACAATGAAGGTTGAATGTCTCGTTACAAGAGATATATCATTGACTATATCTTGCTGAAAAACCCAGAGGATGCCAACCGTGTGAAAAAGACTGCCAGCTTGTACACCATCATGGATGACAAATTATATCATTGAGGATACTCTACCCCACACATGCAGTGTCTTACACCGGAAGAGACCGATTACGCACCGAGTGAAATTCATCTCAGAATCTATGGGTCACACATAAGAGGTAATAACTTCGCATTCAAGATAATACGTTGGGGCTACTATTGGCCGACGATGAAGAAAGACACCGTGGCCTTCATGAATAAGTGCCAGAACTGCTAACTCCACGGTAACATGTCCCATTGACCACCCACAGAGATGAGAACCATTCAGGATCCATGGTCATTCACACAATGGGGGCTCGACATACTCAACCTTTTTCCCATCATATCTAGATAGAGAAATTTTATCATACTCGGCATCGACTATTTTATAAAGTGGGTCGAAGAAACTTCACTAGCTCGGATCACCGAACAAAATGTAACGGAGTTAGTTCGGTAAAGCATCATTTGCAGATTTAAGATTCCTAAGGTCATTGTAACTGACAATGAAACTCAGTTTACCAAAAAATACTTCACCAAGTATAACACAAGTTTGCACATCTGATTGGACTACACCTCCATCGCCTATCCAAGAGAATGGGCAAGTAAAGATAACCAACTAAAGCGGTCAAAGGAGCATTATGGGACTAAAGCGGTCATTCCAGTGGAAATCAGACTACCCAACCTTCAGGTAGATGGTTTCGATACCCTCAACAACTCTCAGAGGCTTAGAGAGCATCTCGATCTGCTTGAAGAAACTTGAGACACTGCCAAGATGCCCACGGCGGCCTATCGGTATCGGTTTGCCCAATACTAAAACAATAGGAAAAAAGCATGCTAAGCCGAGGTCAAGGACCTAGTTCTGCTAAGCATAACTAGTAAAAGTGCGCCAATGTGCACTGGTAAGAATGCCAACAGGAACAAGTTTTCTTGGAATCGAGAAGATCCATTTCTCGTCTCAACGATTCTTCAAAACAACGTGTACAGACTGCATACCGAGAATAGCAAACTAATCCCAAGAACGTGGAATGTCGTCTATCTCAAGAGATATTATCAATGACTTAATACCAGACCCAAGTAGGTAGAGTGTATATCATTAGGTTTGCTTGTCAAATGTGCCACGTTTGAATTAATAAAATGATGATTTTTTGTTTGTTTATTTATATAAATGTTTGTGTGACATTATATAAAATCAAATGACTTAAACTGTACTTAAATTATGTGAACTTTTCACCTGCTACTCAACCAATGAACAAACAAAGAACCTCGGTCATGTATCGAGTGGCCCATACACTGTCAAACTTTAACATTGGTCTCGTACTGAGAGGCCCACACCGAGTTGGATATGAAGCTCGGTCTCATCACTGAGTAGTCTATACACAGTTAAACATCAAAACCTTATGGAGCTTTTTAGCATACATGCGGCGACTCCCCTAGTAGGGATAAGCACCATCGGTTGATAATGGTCGATGAATTAGGATCAAACGTGTGAAGGTGACATCCCCCAAAGGGACAAGCTCCAATGGTATCGTGCAAATGATAGTCTTGACTTCACCAGAATTGGGTGACAACGGCCGTAGGCCCAACTGTCTCCAGTAGGCTCAACAAAGACTCGCGGTGATGTCCTCCCATGGGTACGAGCACCTAAACTGCCAAGACTCCTCCCTGTGAGAACGAACCCAACCGAACCCTAGCGTCTACACCAAACCTAGTGACGGCGGTGATAACAACCAGCTAGTCAATAACGAATCATTAGCCAAAGAAATTCCAAACAAACACAAAAATTTCGGCTACAATGCTAAAAAAGCAAGGCTTTACTGATTCATTATGAAATCAAGTGGTACATCAAAAGGCACGACTGCTGTCTAGGCCTACAAAGCTAACAAAGTGGATGCCACAAAGCTGTCAACCCTCAGTTGAATGCGGCAATGGCTCGCCTCCTCCATTAGAGAAATCAATCAGGTCAGACTGACGCCGTGCACCACCATTCGCTAGGTCTAAGAAGCCGACAGGGAAGTCCAAACCCACTAGGGAAGTAATCCGACGGTACAGGTGGACGCCATCCAAAAATATAGCATTGGAAGCATGGCCCACTTTCTTTGAGCTAAATTGAGTCCTCAGCTCTACCTCCATTAAAATATTGTCACTCTAGTGGTCCGCAAGATGCTACGTGGCCGCAAGGAGCGATCCCTAGCTCCTGTGAACTCGCCTAGATTTTGAGCAGCTCGATTTTGAGGTTGGAATCCCATTCCCAGCACAGCTGGGACTTGGTGATAGTGGCATTCAACTGGCCTTGCATATCCTCGAGCACCCTTTGGTCGACCTGTGTTTAGGCCAGCTGATGGTGCCCTCCTCTAAGACACGGTGCCCTCCTCTAAGAGCTGGCATTCCCATCCCTCGAGGCTATAGCGATAAGGGCCGGGGGATCACTGCCCACAACGGTGCCCTCCTCTAAGACATCGCCGATGAAGGAGACGGGGCAAAAGCTGGCCCCCTAGATGACTTACCGACCTCTCGCATCCTCTCTGCCATGGTTAGGCCTAGTTTAGAAGAGGAAGAAGAAGAAGAGCTCGACGAAGCCGCCCACCGCTGCAACACGCTCTCAGGGGAACCACAGATTTACAACGATTTAGGCTTCCTTTTGGGCCGATTGTGTGGCAGAGTAGTCGCTCCCACCCCCTCTAAGAGAAGCTTCCACTTGGCTAGCACAGGAGCCTCAACGAATAGTAGGTGGTCTCTTTTATTGAATAAGTTAGCATTTGCTTGGACTAGCTCCGTCAGTGGCCTTGTCAAGCCCTCCTCCTGGTGCAAAACTTTACCAGCGAAGGATGCCAACACATTGCCTCACTCATCAGAAAGGGCCCAGTTGGAGGGGACTTCCAAATAGAAGAACCAGTCTTTCTAGTTCTTCATAGAGTCCGGGATGCCCCACATATCGGGAAAGCTGAGCAAGCGGGTAGTGAAATCCAATCTGCCTCTGACAAAATCAAAAGATCATCTTCACTGTCACAGCGTCCAAGGTTCACCCATAATGGCGGAAAAAGATGCAAAGATAGCACAATACGACACGGCATTAGTGTGGAACCGTGTAATTGGGACGCACAAGGATACCAGAACCTCATCTTATTATTGTGCAAAGGGGATGTGAAGCCACTCCTCAAGTGGGACTCGTAGATGGTGATGAACTCATGTGAGGGAGAGCAAGTTCCATCGACCTCTGCCAACACCCCGAACAGAATTGTGTTCAAAATTCTACACTGTGCATTCAAGGCAGCGATGTTAGCCACAATAAGTACTGATCGGACTGTGCCAACACCAAGAGGAGCCATGGAGGCAAACCAGGAGAAATCGATTCGATTCGTGAAGGAAGAATGTGGGAAAATGGCGAAAGTTCAATGTTTATATAGCAAGTGCCCAGACACTGAAACAACATCGCTGGTAAAATATCAAAAGGACGCACGCCATGATGGCCGCGACATATACCCACATGCTGAGGCATCGAGGCACATCTGTCACCTAGCGTCAGATTTGATGGCCTAACACTGCACCTTTCTTCACAGGCGACTACAACTGGCAGGATGGGACGAGCCGAGCGGCGGATCAATGTAGGTTCCAAGACTAGGATGCTCTGCTTCCTAGAGTAACAGACTAGTGGCGTGTGATCCAGATGGATTGGAGGTTTGTTCTACTAGCACATGTCTGGAACCGGTGCTCAGGATGGACCGCAGTGGGTCAAGGCCGCCAAAAAACTCGGCCGTCGGCAGCCCTAGTGGTCTGTTCGACGATTGCTCTGCAACAAATAGGGTAGCATTCATATGTTTCAACTGCTCACATCGCAAAATGAGGAAAAAGAAAATGAGCTAAGTGATAAAAACAAAAGTGCTCAGTTGCTCAATTCACCAATTCTTTTCACAAAATACCAGCAAGTGGTATGGGAGTTTGGAGTTTGCATAGAACCTACGCAGCCACTAGCCAAGATTGGTAGAGGTTCTTCTCCAGTATTTAAAGCTGATGCCTAAGGGAACGTCTAAAGTTTACCTTGGTTACCCTCTTTTGGGCTCTATTGAACTGTTCTCATACTTTATAGAGTAAGCCACAGGTTTCAGGGTCGATCTCCTCTTCTCCCAGCCGATGCCAGTAGTCCTCTGTGAGGAGGAGGGCTATTCTATCCTTTGCGAGGGGAGGAGCTTCTCTTTTTTTTTTTTTTTTTTTTTTTTTTGTGTTGATGTAGTGTCCTAGCCTCTGACACCACGCTGGGTCTGACAAAAACTTACAACCTCTGAGACTTTGACGTACCTCGGTTGATAGTTTCTAGCAATTGCCACACGGGTGAAAGCAACAGCATTGTACTTTGCTCTTGCAGGGAAGGCTTTTCATACTCTTCCTATTGTGTCAACCTCTCAATGGGGCAGTCAGTAAGAAGGCTTGTCTATTGCAATCATCCATCCTAGGGATTAGTCCGATGGCCACCTTCGGGTCGCTACTCGATGTATCATTATTTTCTTTTTTATTTCCTTATGAGTCATACGTCCACTATTATAAGCTTGTTATATTTTGTAAAAAGAATTAATGAAAGGAATAACCAAGCATTATTTGTCTTTATATTGTATGACTCCAATATTCTCGCATGATGTGAATAATTGAAGTATTCAAATGCTATGTTTTGTTAAGAAATTTTTGACAGTTTAACAATTCGAATGACTCATAATTCAATCTTATGATAATTCGATTAGTAATAACAGGTCTCGGGGACTTGGTCGGGGTACATACCTATAGATCCTATCCCAAGTCCGTCAGGGCTGCACATCATCAGTCCATTGTCATCTCAGAAAAAGTGGCGTGTCAGGGTATCATAACCCGTACTGTACCACCAACTTGCTGATCTAGGCCTTTGGGCCGTCAGGTTGTCAATGCGCTGTGCAGGAATGCAAAGCGTTAATTGACAGGACTGACCCAGTGAACTAACGTTCTCCGGATTCTACAATTTGGCCATGTGTCACGGTCATCATGAAGATGTGTCTTTTTGATATCCTTGGACGATGTCATTGTTGGGATGAGGTGTTGGCTACTTAAGCACTAGCTTCCAACAGTTTCTGCATCTCTTCGTTCTTGGAATACCTCTACACTAGTTCACCATTGTCTCTAGCTTGCGTTGTGTCACAGATGGCTTCCAGGGGTGTTACTAATATTCCATCCATTCTCACCAAGAGAACAATTCTGTCTCTGTACAGTAGGTATCATATTCTGAGCAATGTTAGGTACATGGTGCCTAACGTTGATGATGCAGCTTGATCTCCTTGTCGGGGTGGCGTTGATGATGCGGCTTACTCTTCTTGTCAGGGTGGCGTTGATGATGTGGTTTGCTCTCCTCATCAGGGGTGCATAACCATCTATGATGAACATCTGAAAGCTGGACTTCGCATACCTTTCACGAAAAAGTTCTGTGACATCCTAAAGGCGCTGAAAATCCCTGTGGCTCGCTTCCACTTGAACACTGTTTGGTATTTGGTGACCCTGTACATCTTTGCACAAAGGGTCATTCTTTAGATGGCCGGTCTGCGAAGGTAATCTTTTGGTTCAACCAAGAGGCCAACTAGGTCTCCTTCACTACTGCGCAAAGTTTAAAATTAGCAGGGGAAACTTGAGCTCAATAAAGGGTTGAAAAGAGAGCTTTTTCTTCATGGCAGTTGACGTTGACTAGAAAACCTCGAATAAATGTGGTAGGGTCAATGATTATGCTAGTGGCATCCTGAAGGATGAAGAGTAGAGGATGTAGATACAAATGAGGCTTATCAAGGAATACGCTAACATTTTGCGCCATACTGACCACTGGGTGTCCTAGAGCGTGCTGGATGATGTGTGGTAAGAGGTTTCGTTGAAGGGGGATAATTCCTCATTTTCTTTCCCATGACTTCCATAAGTGGGCTTCTGGCGAGGCGGTTCCTCCATTGCCCACCCATTTTGAGGAATGCAGGAGGATCGATGATGCCTGCACAAGAGCATCTACTCTGGTTGCTGGCAAATCCTCAAGAAGGTTAGGCTTGAATGAGTCTTCATCAGACGACATGAACTTTGGCGAATCGTCTAGAGAGGCCAAGGCAGCGAGCCCCAAGTGAGTACTACTATCAGAATAGGGGACCCATTGGTCAGTGGGCCAGGCAAGCTAACCATCGCCACAGCTGCAACTGAGCGCAGAATCCCGATCTAGGTGGCTTCTTCTTTGAAAGTATCTACTTTTGCCCCTCCTGTCATTTTTGCAGAGGAGGTGTTGGTAGCGGCCAAGTGGAGGAAGAAGTAACCGGAGATAATCTCGAGGCTGAGGTTATCGCTGAGGGGGTACCCCGCTAGGAAGCACTATCAGCTGAGTCTCTAGGTGCCTCGGGTGTGCTTGCTCCTCTCGGCTTTGAGGTGCCTTTGGTCCATCATGCAAAACCTTTGTGGTGCTTGCCGCTTCCGGCTAGAATTGGAGCTGAGGACTCTCCTAACCCATCACATCAGGGAAGGCCATCTTATAGTGAGGTATCCTCATCACGAATTTCTTTCGCTCTGCGACCATGCTTTTTATAGCGGTTTCTGATTGGTTGTTGCTCTTTACTTGATAGATCTAGGAAGCACTCAAAGTGTTGGAGGAATCATTGTATTGGAGGGAAGTTGAGATCTCTCACTTGTCCTAATCGTGTGTTGATCCTGCAGTGCTTGAGGACATGGAGTGCTAATTGAATGCTACTGTTGTCCAGGCTCTATAGAATGATGAGCGGGTAGCCTATCTCGACCGAGAGTTGTCTGAGTCAAAAGCGAGATCTCGAGAGCTCGAAGATGAAATTTATCGGGCAATGGATCAGATCGTCTTACTTGAGGACGAGCTTTGGAACACTAAGCAGAAGCTCGCTGATCTTCGGCAGGAGTACGCTTGACTTGAAGGAGAGCTGAGGTCTCGGTTCCACCCAATGAAGTTTCGGGCGTTCGCTCCAGTAGGAAAATTGCTGCCTTGGTAGTTTCGGGCTTCCTTGTCAGTTTCCTCAATCCAAGGAATGTTAGAGTACAACACCGAACTAATGTGGTGGACTTCTAGGAGATAGAAGGGGGGCCTATGCCGCATTCACCAAGGGCCCTGACCATAGGATCGTCGCCAGCTCGGGTAATAGGCTTGTTTTTTTTTGGTAAGTATTACAATCAAACGAGGAAGAAAATATTCACTAAATGTTAATCGTGATCAATAACCTTAAAGTCCTATATTCTGTCAACACAAAAACTCGGGTAGTAGGCATATGCGGCATTTTGTATCTCTGAAACAAACAGATACTCTTTAATGTACATTTTGATTCTTTAATAAATCAGTTAGATTATTTTAATCATTATTGTTGATATCTCTAAGCATGCATCAATTCATCTTTGTCGAGCATTGGATTTATTTACCGATTAAGTGTTATTGCTATTATCACTGAGATAAGGTGGATGCCTTTGTCTGGTTGTGCTAGTTCCTAGGAGAGGAAGTTGTAGTGCTTCAACTTTTTGGTGTTGTGCTATTTATTGTGAGAGGATGTCATAGCACATCTAGTAATGAGCCTCACTAGGGCTGACTGGGTATGGTTGCCACAATCGTCGAGCTCTGGCGTAGCCTAGGTTGTCGACCACACAGGATATCGGTACCTGATCCTATTAGTAGACGTTGTCATCTTTGTGCGTTTGATCCTAGTCCACTGACTATTACTGATTGATGATACTCATCCCCAAAGAAGGGAGTTGTCACACATATACTGAAAAGCTCCATAAGGTTTTTATGGCCCCCAGGTGGAGAGGTCCGATTTTAATTCGTAAGCTTCCCGAGCCATAATGTTTGACCTCGTTTGGGCCACTTAGTTGCTGGAGACAAGGTTTAGCGTTTGATCTTGCTTGGGCTACTCGATTATTGGAACTGAGTTTTTTAATAGGATTACAGTCAATCGTGCTACAGGTAAAGGGGTTTACCCAACTTAGGAGCAGTCTAGGCTTTGAATTAATATAATTACACAAGTATTGAAATGATTGGTATGATAAATGAAGCAAATAGTTATTTCATTAAATTAAATGTGTTTACGACATTCAAGCAATCCGCGTGGACGCACTTGTCTTACTTGCGCTTGGTAATGGTTCATGTATAGTACTTCCGGAGGTGGGTGGCGTTCCACATCTATGAAACCAATTTTTCATTCTGGGTGTGTAGTTTATACACCCCATTATGGAGATTGTTGAGACTAGGAACAGCCTTTCCCAAGTGGAAGGTAACTTGTTCCTGTCAATAGTTTTACCGATTACCTCTACGCTCCACAGAACTCGATTTCCCACCTTGAATTGAAGTGCTTTCACTTTTCGGTCGTAGCATTGAGCAATTTGAGATTGAGAAGCCACTGTGTGTAGCCTTGCTGCATCTTAGGCTTCTTTAAGCAGGTCGTGATGCTTCCTAAGTTTCTAGGAATTGCTTAGTGGGTTGAAACTCTCGACTCGGAGGACAGGCAAACTAATATTCACTAGGGCTACTGCTTTAGTTCCATAGCATAAATTGAAGGGCACATCATGTGTAGTTCCCTTGGTGCTGTCTAGTGGGACCACAATATAGAAGGTGGTTTGTTTGCCTAGAAGCCCCCTGCGTCCTCTGGCTTCGTCTTGAACCCGTGTGGCAACATTTGGATTGTTGCTTCCACTTGCCTGCTCTCTTGTTGATGGGTGGTGGAAGTATGAACCAACCGCACTCCCTGACTCGGATGGTTCTGGGTGAAGTATTAACCAATGAATGGGGTTTCATTGTCAACGACGATGGCATCGGGAATCCCAAAACTACATGTGATGCTCTGCTAAGCAAATTCAGTGGCATTTTGCTCCGGGATTTGTGCTTATGGGGGGTGGCTTCTACCCGAAGGCATTAGGAAATGGCTTAACGAAGTAGAGCCTCTACTACGCGAAGTGCCATGGAGATTATGGGGTCCGCGGCTCTACGTGCATAAGATATGGAGTGTAGCCGTGGACTTGATAGTTCTCGCACTTTTTATCGTTCAAGTAGCATCCTCCTTCAATGTCGGCTAGCAATCGCCTTGCCGTATGGTCTTGAATGTGGGATTCTTTCCACCGATGTCTAACCCAGGGATACAAGGGTGTGCCTCGTTTGGCATGTACGTAGCGTCTTTTGCTATAAAACGCCGCATGCAAGGGGTTGAGGATTCTACTGTCCTCGAGGGCGTCCTAATCTACGTTTTTTTTATGCACTCGATGTCATTGAGACCCTGGAAGCTGTGTAAAGTGTGGAGGTTATCCGAATGGTCCATTGGATCCAAACTTCTGTCGCAGAGCTCCAAGTTTGGCCTCTTAATCTCGTGAGGCAGAGATTGTGTCTGAATCTTCCTCGAGAATGGTGACCTTCTTAGTTTAGCAGTGTCTGTCAGGTCTTCCTCTAAATATTAGCTACTCGATCTTCCTTGTCCTCTCCTCCATCTGAGAGGAGGATGCAACCACCTTGACATTGAGGATGGTCTTTAACTCCAAGTGGATCGAAGAGATATGTCGAACTAGGCGGCTAAGGGTCCTCCTTGGCCTGGTGCTGTAGGAAGTTTATTTTTGGGGTGAAGGCCTCATATCGTCTCAAGAGTAGCGTGGATTCCTTCTCTCCGGGCTTCTATCCCACGCATCGAGACTTAGTCGGTCCCCTAACCACGTCTGGACCTTGTCGCTCGAGGCTACTCGAGCCTCAAGGTCGTCTGACCGTTGGATCTTCTTAATGAGTTGTATTTTCCTCTGGTTACTTCTCGTGGACGTTGAAGTCTGGGAATGAGAGTAAGGAGCCCCCAGCTATTGCTCATCTAGATGGGTGCATAGGGCCTAGAGCAGCTTGGGCATGGTGTCCACTCGGGTAAGAGCGTCAGCACTCTCGAGGCAGGTCGTCCATTTCCTATGACTACCCATAGGATGGGGTTGTCGCCATAGAAGACAACGTCTCTAGCCGGTGCACTAGCTTGAGCCTAAGTATTTATCGTGTTTGCTTTTGTGGATGTTGTAGTTAGTCTTTTTAGTCGATTCCTATAAACGACGCCAATGATAAATCTCTAGATCTGGATTACTGAATGAATTAGAAAGCCTCTTGATCTCGCCTGATAAGTTGAATTAAAGAGAGTTCAATTTTTGTTATTCGAATTAGGATCCTATACACCACAACAAATAAGAGATCAGAGGACGGTAAACTCACCCATCGATTTATCTTCTAACGTTTAACTTAGAAATCTTTCTTAGCTATATAGAAAAATGGGACGAATGTCAAGTAATACGTAGATACATGTACGATGGGATTGAGTAATGGTTGGACGACCTTAATCCGGCAGTGCACTTTGCAGGCGAGCCACTTAAAGAATAAAGTGTGCTTGACTTGGAGCAACTTAGAGAGAAAAGTATGCTCGATTGGAGAGTGACTTTGAGAGATGGAGGACAGTGCTCCAATAAGTATGCTCAGTTAGGAAATTGTTTATTGAGAGAGGTGTGTTCGATTGAAAAGCAGTTTTGAGATGGGGGATCGAGCTCTGACGAATCTACTCAGTTAGGGAGTAGCTTTGAGGTGGATGATAGAGCCCCAACGAGACGGCTTAGCTAAGGAATGGCTTTGAGGTGGAGGACAGTGCTCCGACGAGTATGTTCAGCTAGGGAGCTGTTTTGAGGTGGAGGACAATGCTCCGACGAGTATGCTCGACTAGGAGGCGGCTTTGAAGTGAAGGATAGAATTCCGATTAGTGCACTCGGTTAAGGTGCAATTTTGAGGTGGAGGACAGAATTTTGATAAGCGTGCTCAGTTACGGAGCAGCTTTGAGGTGGAGAACAATGTTCCGAGGAGTGTGTTTGGTTAGACAGTGACTTTGAGGTGGAGGACGAAGCTCTGACAAGTATGTTCAATCAGGGAGCGACTTTTAAATGCTCCAAGTGAGTGAATGGCTTAGAAGGAAAGAATGCGATAGTTTGAGTATGCCAAAGAAAGTGAGATCCATCATATGGTCATCTCGCTTCCCGATGACGGAACCAATCAATCGAGCGGCATGCAAGCCACTGGATTTTCGAATAGTCTTTAGGAAGAGGATCCCCAAGATCCTAAAAGGGAGATGCTTTCTCCTCATCGTTGTCCCTCCCTTCATGAGTTTTGTCACTCTCTCCTCTTTCTATGGAGGATGTGTGGTTGTTTTTAGAGAGGGTGTTGGTCAACCCTCCTTGGACTCTTTGGCTCCATGCTTGTAAGTGACCGGCAACATGCGCTTGTTGCAAGTGCTTTGAGCTGCCAAAATTTTCATTGTGATAGGCTAGTAGTTGCTACCTGCAGGTTATCCCTCTGTAGGTATAGGGAACCACCTGGTGGCTGCCGTCATTGAAATTTTGTTAATTGAGTTGGAGCTGACTACGCCGTGTTGGTCAACCCATCCTGCGGTAAGCTTCAGCAGCCTGTGTGGTACTACTCCACCTTAGGCGGCGCCGGTTTAGTACTTCCGCGGCCAACTTTGGGTCTGGGGTTTTACAGAGCTTTTTGTTAGACTGTTACTTCTCGAACACATTTCTTCTATAGGCCGGATTTTGGATTGATTCATTAGGTATCGAACCTATCACAATTAGATGTATGAAAATATTTTTTAAAAGACCTAGCAATTTTGGGGAGGGGGGTGATTCATCTTTATATATAATACAATTATTTATCTTGTACAATTTAATTTATACAATTGTCCACTTATACTTTGCCATGTAACAAATATTAGTGGCTTGTTTAAGTCTACGATAATTAGTGAAGGCAATTTGAATTTCATAGTTAGGTCTTCCGTCATAAATGTTGTCCTATTATATCTTTAGACTTATTCATTATATGATTTTTATAAATAGTATTATTTAATTGGGATTATAAATTATAAATTTATAAAATAAAATTTTTAATTTGATTTAATTTTTTTTATTTTAATATGAAATATATATTAATCCAACGGCCTTCACCATGCCCATGCGGCGTCTCTCGGCCTCTTTCCTCTATCCGTTACCGGTCGTTTGCCGTTTCTCATACCACGACCCCAGTCTTCCACTCTCCAAACTCACTCAACATCTCTCTCATCGATTTCTCTTCCACTAAAGAATTTAAAGTGATATCGCTGTAGCGTTGCTTCCGATTCGTTTGCTGTCTTCAATTTTAAATCCAGCAATGAAATCCACAAATCATCACTTCTCTCTCTCTCAAAACTCCCTTTCGTTTTTCTCTCTCTCTAGGAAGGAAAGGAAAGGGAGGAGCCTGTAACTTCCACCACCATGAATGCTTACTTTGCTTTCTTGACAACCCATCTCTTTATTCTCTCTCCAATTATAAAATCTTTACAAAAAATACGCTACCTATTAACAAACTAACTCGCATATCAGGCCAGAATTGGTAAAATGGTGAAATAGGTATCGGGAATCATTTGGCCATGAATATTGTCTTGCTTCACTTTCAAACCTCTCTCTCTTTCTCTCCCTAAACTTCAATCTTAACAAAACCCTACTTCCCCAATTCCTCTCTTAACCCTCCTCACCATGTCTAAGCCCACCCCACCTGACGAAGACAAAGAGTTCGCCATCTCCCGTTTCATGGAATCCTTAAAGAAATTCAAGCGCCTTAAGTATTGTGAGCCTTCTCTTGGCTTTCTGGGGTTCTTCCTGGTTATTTTGGGGTTTATTGGTTGTTTCCTTTACTTGGATTATAGAGCTGTTACAAAAGCGTTTCAATCGCCTTTTCAATCTGAGAGGTTTCTTTGGTTGCAGTTTGTTGATGGGTCGATTATTAATCATAAGAAGGTCGAATTTTTGAGTGAAATGGGAGGTGGGTGTGACGTGTTTGAAGGTGATTGGGTGTGGGATGAGAGTTATCCTCTGTATCACTCCAGAAATTGCAGTTTCTTGGATGAAGGTTTCAGGTGTTCTGAGAATGGAAGACCTGATAATTTCTACACCAAATGGAGATGGCAGCCCAAAGATTGCAATTTGCCAAGGTTGATTCTCTCTGTCTCTCTTCCGAATTTGTTCTTGAACTCAATCATTGGTTGTTCAGGGGAAGAATATAAGTAGTCGACTATTTGATGGTGAATGGTTTGGAATGAAAATTTCTTTTCTATATTGAATTTACCAGCGTTTTTCATTTCAAGTCGGTGAATAAATAAGAAATTTAATACTGAAAATCATGTGTTTCAGTTGGATTGCGTAATGTGATAATGGCGGATTCACAGGTGCTATTATTATTAACTGAGTAAAATGGACAACCTTGTACACTAATTGTTTCTTAACTATTGAAAATATAATGGAAAATATTCGCATTTTTTAGTGGAGTCATCTTCATCTTGGCCTTTTATTTGAGTCAATTTTATAGAATTGAGTTGATTTTACCAATCAAGATTTTTCTTGTCAAATTAGGCATAATTCGGCGTCAAATAGTCAAAAGTAATGTTGAATTATTGTTGATATAGAATTGACAGCCATTTGATTGTTAATTATGATTTGTAGATGCATTTTCCATACATCTGTTGTTGATAATGGGCTTTCCATTCCCTTAACGTTATTTCTTCTAAGTCATTATTGTATCCCCATTAGATATGATGATTGTATAGATAAAAATGTCAATATCGATTGTGATTATATTGGTATGGAATATATCCAAAATATATAATGGTATCAAATATACCAGAAGATAATTTTTTTTTTTTGTGAATTGTAATCCGGGAAATACTGATTGGATATCAGGTAGATCGACTGATAATTTAAAAACAGGCTGATATGGTATTATATTATTGATAATATGACATATCGTGCTTCTGTTTGAAATATCGGAGTTGGAGGATTTCAATATTAATATACATTAGTGATATTTTATTTCACGGATAATTATGATCTCCAATTGAGGAAATGCAAGAAAATTTAAATTTATTGGAATGCTTAGCTCTTCGGCATTCAAATTACCAGGTTTAACCCGAAATTGATGTTGGAGAAATTACGGAACAAACGGGTGGTTTTTGCTGGGGACTCGATAGGAAGAAATCAGTGGGAATCTCTTCTTTGCATGCTTGCTTCAGGGGTTCCAGATCAAAACTTGATCTATGAAGTGAACGGGAACCCGATAACAAAGCACAAAGGATTCCTAGTGTTCAGGTTCACAGATTATAACTGCACTGTGGAGTACTACCGTGCTCCTTTTCTTGTGCTGCAGAGCCGGCCCCCCAGTGGATCGCCGGAAAAGATAAAGACGACCCTGAAGTTGGATGTAATGGAGTGGAACTCTGGCAACTGGAAAGATGCCGATGTTCTAGTGCTCAACACCGGCCATTGGTGGAACTATGAGAAGACTATTAGAGGGTAAATTTTTCAGTTTCTGATGAAATTTCTTTCTTCTCTCTGCCATTATAGTAGCTTGATTTGGTTGAAACTTTTAGATTTGATGTTTGTTTGTTGCAGGGTTCAAAATTGATCCTGTATATGTTGCTTCTCAATTGGGTTATTTGGAATTAGCCTTATTGGCTAAAATGGAGAAATTTATCGGTAGTGATGTATAACTGAAATATACATCTAAAATTGAAAAAAAAAATTTATAGGATAGCTATTAGTAAGCTATATTTAATGCATCATAATGTGAGAAAATCAAATAGCGTATATAAAACGGTAGCGTTATTGAAATGAGTATGTTAAAATAAATGAATAGATTCTATTTAACAGATAAGGTAGATAATAATGGTATCTATAATTGTTTGGAAAATATGTCTGTAGAAAATTGGATGAGTGAATGACATATAATACCGTGTTTTAAACACTTAAAATGTAGGTTAAACGAACATATGATTAGAGGGGTGTTCGTAGTGGTTTGAGAAAATAAAAAGAAGATCTAAACTTATCAAAACTTGTGGTGATGTTATATAATTAATTTAAAAATTATTTCTACTCTTAGAGGATGTTACAATAATTTGAAAAAATACGAAAATAAATTCATATAAC
>JAODPA010112258.1:0-48489 GCA_025585075.1 Nepenthes mirabilis
AAAAAATAAAAAAGATTAGCTAAAAAAACATAAAACACATATTTCACGTTGTATGATTTCCGTTCCCACTGCAAACCACCCAAAACTTGGAATGGGTTCAAACCGGTTGGCTGTTGTCCAGTCCAGCCCAGCCCAGCCCAGACCAGGCCAGGTGACCCAAGTTCAGCCCGAGCCCAGAACTATCCCTTCATGGATAATGGCTTCCCAGCTCGACTAGGGTTTATCATTTCATCTTGTCTACTCTCCGTCTCTCTTTCACCTCCTATTAACATGACCAAGTTTAGGAAGCTTAACCGCCCTACGGGTCACCGAATGTCAATGCTCAGGTTACAGACCGATCTCTTCCTTCTTTACGACGACTCAAAATGAGTATCTGACGATTTTGTTTCTCCACGACGTGGTTAATCTATTTGATTATCGTTCTTATTGTAGAACAATGGTTTCACAGTTGGTGAAGCATGAGCGCATAGAGACTACTGTCGCAAAGGTAATTTCGCAATTCGAACGATTCAGGTTTTTGGTCACGTTCAGTTTAGTAACTCGTCTGTGGAGGGTATCACGTAATTTAGATGATAAATCTATTGCTGGCGGTCAAAGAGAACTGCCATCGAATCAATTCGTACATTGAGTTGTAGCCAAAGGGCTGAAGGGCCTACATTTGGACCCCAAAGAATTTTAAATGACTTGTCTAGTAATTGTTTGGAAATTCCAGAAACGCAATAAAATTTTGAAAATTCTGATTTTCAATGTCATGATTATATATTTGTTGAAACGAATAAATTTTAAAATTTAAAATTTTTTAATTGGTTGAAACGTTGTATCAAATGTAAAAATTCAGATTAAATATATGCAATATATACATAAAATGAAATGTTTAAGTTGAGGCAAAACATAGAGTCCAATAAGCATTGGCCAATTGTATAAGTATTTGCTCTCTATAGTATCCACATATGTATGATAGTCTTGTTATTGCCTTTTAACTCTAGTTGTCATTAAATCGAGTAAGAACAAATATAATATTCAAAAATGTCTGTTAGCACTCATTTGAATGATTGTTTTAACAATTAGAATGTAAGAAAATTCAAAACTAATACTTGGTAAATTTTCAGTCCACTTATCAATACTTGATTATAAAAAAAAAAATCATACCATTCAATCAGATTTAGTGAAGAAAAGAGTGCTCTAAATTGGAAAGGGAAAGCTTAGGTGACGGATGTTCCCCACCTTTTCCATCTTCCTAGGGAAGCCAAATCTCCCCTGTTTTAATATCATGGGTGCTGAATGGATCCCGTGTTCATCCCACCAAGGGACAATCGGCTTCCCTTTGTTGGGTTTCCTTGGGGAAAAAAACACGCACACAACCGGCATAGTGAAAATGAGCTGTCAAATTCTCTATCAATTGTTTACCACCAAATACTGTGAGAGAACAAAGAATAAACTTACGCAACTAATGACACAAGTGGCAACGGTAATATTTGATATAAAAACTCTTCCACAATTAATGCAAAAATTATAGGACAACTCTAAAAAAATTTACTATAAAAGCGTTAGGTTATAAAACCTTATCCAAAATTTCTTCACAACATTTTGTGTGAATGACCGGTTAAATATAATCTCAACATATATAACAACTTATAAAGAATAATATATTAAGAAAACGAGTAATCAAATAGTAATATATTCTAGAAAATAAGATAAAAGTAATGTTTGCAAACTTGACGAATAATGAAATTCAAATCGGATTTCAATCAGATGTCAAGCCACTTTCTTCTCTTCCTTTTCTCTCTCTTTGTTCAGCGGCACTTTGTGTCAAATGATCTCTTCCTTTACGCTAAAATCAGAAGAGGGCCTTTTATATCATGCATGGCCACTTTAGCTGCTAGCTGGCAACCATCTTTGGTGTACCATTGAAAATATTTCCAATCCTGGTACTTAAGCATCCAGCTCGTGATACTCTCACAGTTAGCCTAGTGTGGCACTTAAGCCACCAGCTCGCGGTCTTCTTGCTGTGAATAGTTTTGCTGGAGTGAACCTAGTAGGAACATCATGTGAAAATGTCTAATAGCTCTAAAAATTAAAAAAAAAAAAAAATTTCTCATGGTTGTGAGATTTATAAGGGAGTGACCCAAAATAAACCACCCTATACAATAATCTAGGGGAGAAATTTTGGCTCCCCCCTTTTAATTCATTAAAAAAAACCATCATTAAAGCCTTTTTAATCTACATTTAAGAAGGCCTTAATATGAAGGGGAGGACCTTTTATTCGCCATTAAAATGTATAATCACTTAATTGATTATAAACTTGTTTTCACTGCACCATTTGTATGATTATTGTGTAGTTAACATTTAACTAATAAAAGTTCTTAAGCAACGAAAACTGTGATACTAAAATGTGTGACCAATTAAGTTCAAAATCAAACTTGTAGTAGAAAAAAATATTGAAATACATTTGATTGACCTAAACAATCGTTAAGTCATGAATAAATTGAATGCTTTTAATTTTCCTTAAATTAATTATTCATACTAACTAATTGAGAGATTTTACAAATTATGAGTGATATCTAGTAGCATATCATGGCCATCTAGAAGAAGTGAGTAAAATACCATTCATTTATTGAACTTTGCTACTAAATTACCGTATCGATTTAATCTTTCAATCATTACATGTCTCGAAAAAATTAAGATGATAGAAAAATATCAACCCCTATTTAGTTTGTTCAGTTTATTTATAGTATTAAATAAATGATTAAACTAATAACTTTAGAAAATTTCTTTCAAATTTATATTCCTCTTTGACTAAGGATTTATAGATTACCATTTCAGTTACTCATATAAGATATATCTCTTTTTGCTAGGAGTAATGATTCTTTTATTGGTTACTCATTGGCATCTACATTTTTTTTACTGCACCTTATAAGTACTTCCATGTATTCATATATTGAAAACATATTACTAATATAAAAGTACAATGGTACAGATTTAAAATACTCTGGTGTCTCAAATCTATTTACCGTTTGTGTAACGTGTATGTAAGTACTTTTATTAGACATACTGTAAAATTTTCATTAAGAGTCCTTCGTTTGAGTCAATTCAATAAACATATTTTTAATGAGCTTCCGCATCATTCACCATAGTGTCATCTACATAAATAATAATGAGCTTATTCACTCTCTTCCGCAGACTAGTATAATCTATATTGGTCTAACTGGATCGCTACTGTACCATCTTAGTGGTCCCATGATTGGAAATATTTATGATTCAAGTTTTCAGGCAATTAGAGTTTAAAAGCATGATTGTATCATGATTTATAGTTTTATTGCTCAAATTCAGGTTTTATCATGCAAATAAATAATAAAATTAAGCATCATAAATATAGATGCCTTTTAACTGTCATTAAATAAGACTATATGGAAATAATAGTTAATCGCACCGGGTACGATTTGCTTGCAGAGCAGGCTATTTCTGACAATAATCTTTTGTTCATTTCATTGAATCTTCATTGACAGGCGAAGGAAATTCGACGATTAGCTGATAATATGGTACAGCTGGGAAAAGATGTAAGCATAATACGAAGTCTAATGTGTTTATATAATGTTTGGTTTTGGATGCTTACTACTTGCCTTTTAAAAGCTGTGTTTAAACTGAAGATGGTGCATGTTATTCATTATCCAATATTTTATCTGCTTGTTTGCATAAAATGGGAGGCTAGGAGCAGTAAATTTGTTGACCGATTTTTTAATTTGTGATTCTATGATTCAATGGATGTGACAGGGCAATGATGTTCTTTTCTGGTCCTGAAAGTATACTACATGTTTTCCTTTCTGATTCTCTGTTATGGTGAAGAGATGTGTTCTGCTGTTCATGCACCATTAGCAAAATCTTACATGGGGGGGAGGGTTCCTTCCCCAGTAGTATACATGGTTATATTGTTGGATAACCAAAGGGAGGCTCTATCATTATGCAGGAACGTGTCTTCTGGTTAAAGTAATCTAAATATTACTATTTATGGTACTCTTATAGCCATCTTACAGGGCTGTTTTCAGAGAAGCTTTCTTTTGCTGATAGACAGGAGTTTTTTCAATCTTAAACAAGATTATTCAAAGGAGGTGTAGTGATTGATTGAATGACCTTCTAGTTCTAGATTAGAATGGGATTGCACGACTATCCTGTTTCCTTTTCAAGTCTGATTAGAGTGGTTGTGAGTTGCCCAAAATTTGCTAGGATTGAGAGATTCTGAAAAATGCTTGGGGTCCTTTTTGTGTGGCGGTTGCTGTATGAAGTTTTGATTAACAATGTGCTGTGCTGATTTTAGAGGAGATAAAGATTAGAGGCTGGGATCTTTATCCATGATAATGTTTGAAGCATGTCAGGTATTGATATAAATATCAGCCGATATGTATAGGTATTAGAGCCCGTGATGCTGATATCTTCTAATACCTCGACAATTTTGCGATGTCTTAATTGATACAGCTGATATATTGCCCAATACAATTGATATACCTATTGATATAATTCTGTCAGTTTATAATTTTCAGAAAATTTTTTATTAGCTGATATGTTTGATGCTAATAATATTATTCAATATTCCGATATTGATATAATTGCAACCGATACCAATATTTTCATTTATATTACTAGGTAGTAGTATTGCTTAACCAAAATGGTTGATAATTGGAGAACTTTTCTGAAGGCTACAACTATGAATGACAATCTTGACTTTTGGACTTTATTGAGGGCTGCCAGGACAACACGATGACAGTAACACAATCAGTGTTTGTAAGTTTGGTTACAACTTCAAGTGTGCTCCCTTGACTCTAGAGTTCCATAGGGGAATTTATAAGAAGCGAGGATGTCAATTAGTGCATTGCTGTGCAATTATTGGTTTTAAATTACAAAAGATAAGTCCAAGTCAAGGGTATTATTTAAGGTTGACTAGACATTTTGGTTTGTTTTATTTGTTGTCTACTATATAGCACAAAACAAAAGGGGAGAAACAGAGCGATTTGGAGACCAGGGCACGGCAGTTAGGAAACAGAAATGTGGATAAAATATTAAATTAATATATTTGTGTATCTATATATACGTATACTTATAGTATTTCAACGTGAAACCTTAGGAAAAGATTATCACAGCAATTTGTTATCAATCAACTTCAAAACATCACAAAATAATTCAATTATGGCACATCATCATCATTTGAAGTCATCAACATATTCAATCCATTTAAGATTCAAATACATAAGATTAAATTAGCATTCATAGTAATTATCAACATAACCAAGCAAAAAAAATTGTAGATTTAAGTGATTTACAAGGGCAGCATTTAAAGCTAATCAACCCCAAAAGCTGAAAATTTTCACAGGCTCCAACAAACTCATAAAAAAATAACTCTGTTTACCAATAATTTTAATGCCAATAAGGCATCTCTCTAACATCATCTTCCTCACTTTCCCTCCCTCCTATTCTTTCTTGTTGACCCACATCATCCTCTCCATTCCTCTCAAGGGTCTCTCCTTTTCTTTTTCTCCTTTTCTTTTTATCTAGATTCCATATCCTGAAACCTCATATCCAAAACAAATGGAAATTTTTTTTGGGGGGGGGGGGTGGGTGGGGAACAAAAACCATGAAGCAAAGGAGAGAAAGGTAATGGCAATGGGTGAACGTAGATTAGAAAGGATCAGTGGAGTCCACATGACATGGAATGCCTGATTGTGGCCAAAGTCAAAGCTATCAAGTCCATGATCCCAATTGCTGCCTGCAATATCCCTGATCCACCCACATCTAGACATCCCCACGCTTTGTTATGTGCTGCTTTGATGCACGGTGAGTGCTGATCCTTGCCCTTTTAGCTGCATTGGCTTCATGCCACGAGTTTGGATCTAGTACATGATTCTTTCTCAAATCATTTAAAGTGAGAATGAATGAGAGTCAAGTTCATGGCTGCTAGCTACAATGAGATTGAGATGAGTGAGACTCTCAAGATTAAGAGGAGTGAAATTCCAGAATCTGGATTAGAATCAGGTTACTGATAGTGAACCAGGAATAGGAGGAATCATCGATCGTTAGCTGCATTTTTCTTTTTGCAAAATGATGTCATCCCACACGTTTCTTTTGCATTTTTGATGCCGTTTCCCATTGTTTTTCAAAATCAAAATTTAAAAAAAAATCACTGAAATGTTTATGAGCATTTCCTATGCTCTTCATTTCTAAAAACATTTCAAAATGTGGTGCGCGACCTCTATAAGTTTCTGTGTTTCATGAGCTGTCGACTGGTGGTTACACACTAGTGTTCTCTTGTGGGAAGCTTCTTTGAGGTTGTTTGAGATAAATAGATTAGCAATCGGCTACAGAGTTTGGTTTTTTTAAAGGTCATGGACAATGCTATGGACTGAATTGATTAATTGGATTGGGACACTGGTGAACTACGTCATTTTGGTTGAGCATGACCCCTTTTTGAGGCTAGAAATATGATGTGACCAGATTCTACTTGGATCTTTTCTTGCAGGATGGCAATGATGGTAGAACTTTCTCTGATTCTAAAGTTATTGGAAGGTTTCTGCTTTGGACTGCTTAGAGATGATGCATGTTGCTATATGAACAATAGATTGTGGTGTTGAAGTTGACACTAGATTTTTTCATAGACGAGGCTGTGCACGTGATTTCACTGAAAAAGGTGGGTGCGTCTTCATTTAAGAAGATATTCTTGAGACATCTTATGATTTTTGGAAAGGGCATTGTACCTCATGTCATTTATTGTTGTGAGTAGCTATTCTTCTGAGGTAGAGGTGTTGGACCTTCTGTAATCATATGGTTGATTACAGAGAAGTCAATCCTTGTAGGTCTAATGTTGAAGGGTTCAAAAATTGGATGAATTGTTCTGGATTGGGGAAAAATGATGTGGCTTATGGGCTTTGTGCTTAAGGCCCATTAAGATTGTTTGAAGGTTTTGCTGTTATTGTACCGTCTAATGAGGTGATTTTCAAGAGGGAAAAAAGCTGTTAATGTGAGAAACAAGGGTGTTGTGGACACAACTTCTTTAGCGCTGAAGAAAGGTGATTCTTGGATTGTTAAAAGAATCTCATCTCTCCTTCAGTCTCTTTTAAGATGGTCTTTGGCTTACATCTTAAGATGGACAGGAAACGACATTGCTGAAAATTTGAGGGAGTTCTCTTGTGCTGTGGCTGGCAAGAACACTTTCTGGCTGGTCCTTACTATAACCAACCTCACAGATCCAACTAAGCAGCTGCCAAATTATTGGAATCATCCATTGGGTTTGTATGTGCAAATGCAAAGTAGCATGGAAGAGGCCTTTTTTGGCAATTTCTTTCACGAGTCCTCAAGCTTCACAATAAGAGGTTTCTTGATGGGTACATAAGAAAATAAGATCTTTGAAATAAGATCTTTTAGGCATTTTTTGCAATATTTGTAAGGATAGATTAGGGATTTATTTTGGGATATTGAAAATCTAGAAAGGAGAATGAGTCTTGTTGCAACTGTAACTATAAAGTTGCTTTATAATGACTTAGACGTTTGTATTTCAATTGTGAAAATGGTTTTACTACAATACAGAAGTAAAACTGTGTACATATGACCATTCCCAAATATCCCACAATATTAGAGCTTCTGTGTATCGGCCCCTTTGAAGATCTAGAAGGATGAATCACGTAGCAAAGACACAGAACAATATAGTGAGGAGGAGAAGCAAAGTGATGAATGTGGTCAATTTTTTGAAGTTCAATGCATATCACAATAAAAAGAACACATAATTAAGTGAACAAATTAGTTTAGGTGTAACTTTAATAAATAATGGGATGAAACCTTTTTTGTTATTTTTCGTTGGATTATACTGCTCAATGGCTAATAACAAATGTTGATCAAAGATCAAATAAAGGAGTGGAAATGTGGTGTTATTTGCATTACAGAATTAAGCTGGGGGTTTGCTCTAGCAACTTTCTTTGTCTATTTATAAAATCACAAAACAAAAGGAAGAATCCTTTTGTTTGTCTATTTGGGAAAATTGTCTTGCCACACGGATGGCCCTTGATTCAAGTGGTGCAGAGGAATTGCGATCCCAGATGGATAGCTCATGATTCAAGTGGTGCAGCAGGAGTTCTGTTATGCTGGTCTTTTGAGAAATTAGGTGAAGTTTTATGTTTTTAATTCTTTGTCAAATGGAAGGTGTATTAAGTATTACTATCATTTGGAGTACGATTGATTGCTGATCGGTGGAAAGATTCTGTATTATTCATCATTTATTAGGCCTGTTAAGATGTATCATGGTCATTTAGCACGTAGTTTGAGCCTTCATCAGAGAAGTTTTGGATAGACTTGTGAAAAGATGATATTTGAATACTTGATGTATGTGCTGGATTTTTGTTACTGGCAATTACATCTGAACTAGTATTTGGAAGCCCCGGAATGCTTTACTAATTTTGATAGTCTGATATTCAAATATCAATTTTTTAATCCCATCTGAAATGACAGGGTTCTCTCTGTGCTGCAAGGCGTGCTGCTGCTTTTGTGAGAGGCGATGACATCCTTCACAAGCTATTTACAGAATTAGCATATCGATACAAGTGATTCTTAAACCTTTCAATATCTCTTTCCTTTTTGTTGTTAACCGGGTATGCATCGGCTAGGAGGAGAAAAAGAATGAACAAGGCCTTTCGGTTCTTCTTCATTGTGGTAATGTTTGCTTGTAATCATGTTAACAGAGACAGAGCAGGCGGATACACGAGACTACTTCGAACTCGTATACGAGTTGGTGATGCTGCTCCAATGGCTTATATTGAGTAAGATTATCCTTCTCGGTTCAGCAATTGGTTGTTAATTCTTGCTATTTTATTCACACCTGTGATGTGTGAATCCGTGGATTAGTACTCCACAAAAAAGAGTAAAATTATAGCTTGTTAGTTAGAAGAACTAAAGACTAGTCGCATTTTGTTATCTATGCTGGTGTTGGCAAGGGTTTGTAGGAATTAGCAATATTTTAAGCAACCCTCTTCCTCATTGATGCTGCATAGAATAAAAGTACCTTTGACATCTGCCTATACAAGCTTACTTTTAGGCTCAGTCTCCTTTAAAATTAGTATTTTTTTAATTTCTTTTTCTTTGGCTACACAATCATCATGTTAATTTCTTGGGTGGTCAAGAGAATGATAGCCATGGCACGGCCGTAGAATCGTTGTATCAAGACATGAAGGTCACGTGTTCAAATTACGGGAATGACCCCTTGCATAATATAATATAAGATTGCTCATAATAGACCTAAAGTGGTTCAACCTTTTCTATTGGACTGCACATATAGCCGGATCTCGGGTGCAATAGCTCACTCATTTCTTTGTCCTACTTCCTCGTGCATGCATGTGTGCATCCTCCTTTTCATTTCATATTTCGCTTTGTTCAATTTTCTGTTACTATCGCGCTCGAAACCAATACCTTTTTCTGAGCACATCGCTTGCTGGGCAGGTTCATTGACAGAGAAAACGAACTTCGACAGTCGAAACCACCAACTCCTCAACCTCCACCGAGAGCGCCTTTGGATCCGTGGTCGAGATCACGGCTTACCAGGCACTTTGCACCCCCTAAAGAGGATAAAAGCGACATTTAAAAATACAGCGGAATCCAAATGTGGGTTGGTATCCTCTTTTTCTCCCCACTTTTTGTATTTTAAAAAATGCAGTTTTTTTTTTTTTTTGGGGGCACAAAATGCACCACTTAATGCCTCTGTCTACGTTAGAGGACGCGTAGTGGAGACGACGAGAAAGAAATTGTGGGCCCCAATTTGTTGGTTTATGGAAAAAGAATTTAGTGAGAACTTAAAGAACAAATATTATTATTTTCTTTTGTACGAGGAATAAATATTAATTTTGTAATAAATGTGATTAAAATTAAATTTGGTCTAGAATTTGATCAAATTTAGATAAAAAAATAATGGCTGAAAAATAAAAATAAAAATAATAAAACAATGAGTGAAAAAGCACGCCTACCCATCTCTTCTGANTATATTAAATTTATTATAGAAATATTATTTTTAAAAATTTTTTTTATCCTACTTTGAATCTAAAAAACAGGGCAAAGTAGGGAAATCATCCCTCTATTCCCTCATAGATCATTGCATTTGAATCCGTTCATTCCACCCACTTTCATATTACATTATGTTTGGGTGCATTTCATGTGTTTTTTTATTCAGAATGAACAACCTAGTTTCAGTAACGCTTTTAAGTGTTTTTCTTTGTTGATGGATCTACTGTCATTGATAAATTTCTATATGGGTTTTGCATTAAAGCATAAAAAATCTAAAAAAAATTGGTTAACATATATAAATGATGTTCTTTGTAATCGTCAATCCCGTAAAAATTGAGCTTTTCACTGTAATTTTAGTTCATTGCAATGGGGGATTTCATTCAAAGCTCAATCCACTCATCACCTTGTAAAAAATTCCGCACTGAATACGAATAGATATGATCAGCAGGAATTTGGCTACTCCATGGAACTCTCTTCGACAAATCAGCTCCTCCTCCTGTATTACCATACTCCCCGTAGTAAAGAGTCGACAGAGCGAAGTCGCCGGACCACGGCAACCAGCCCGCCGGAGCAATAAGCTTTTCCAACACACAGTTTATAAAAACTGTCCTCGAATACTGCTTCCACGGCCTCCCCAGGTAGTCCTGGTGCACCTTGGGCTTGCTGTAGTACAGCTTCATGTACTCGTCAGTGCCATTAACTAGGCAACCGAGAAAGGCGAATCCCGCCGACTGTGCTGGGTCTGTTCTTCCGTGTGCCGTGACGGTGTTAGTCTCGCCCTTCTCCGGCGTCACTTGACGAGGGGCGATCAAGATGGTGCAGTCCTGGAAGATTGCGGCTGAGTTTCCGAAAATGAAGTCCACATTGCCCGTGATGCGGCATGATTTGTAGAGCTGGCGAAGAGAGTGGGCGTAGAGGGTGTCTTGATTGCCGAGGAACTCACAGTTTTCGACAAAGGAGAGATCACTGTCGGATCTGAAGGCTACCGCCTGGTGGGCGTCGGGGCCTGCTGTGTTCTGAATTGTGAGTCCGGTGGCCATAAATCCATCTCCCATGACTCCTGCGGCGACATTAATCGTATGAAATTTCCATTTCACTCATCGAAAGCTGGAAACTTTTATCATAAAGAAAAGGTTGAGAGTAGTTGGATTTTTTTATGGGTGTTTATCAAATGGGGGATCTGTTTGGCGGAGTAGTATTTTCTTCCCATTTATAAGTTTATTTTCTCAAATTTTATGAAGGGATAAATATGTTTTAATTATATTGATTGATAGTCTTATTAGTCTAATTTATTTACTAATCATATTATTTTTAGGCTAAAGGCATGATTTTTTCATATTATAGCAGTCAATGACACAACCCCATTTAATTTCTATGAATAAAATAATTTTGACGGAAAAATAAAACAATCTTGTCAAAATATTTGGAATGTGCAAACAGCCTTCAATATGCCAGAGCACACCAATTCTTAGGAATAAGTTCTGAAAAAAAAAAAAAACAATTAAAAAAAATAAAAATAAAAATAAAAATAAAAGAGGCATACCGACGGTTGGCGTATTGTAAGTCGTTATTCCTGGCATGCCCGCGTTCAACGACCCGGTTATGACGGTTTCGCCCATCCCATCCCCCCAGAACACCACGTTCTTCTTCTCAAAAGGAACCCTAACGATCTCCTCGTAAACCCCTGCTTTTATATGTATCACAAATCTCTCGCCACTCTCCAAGCCGCTTGGCGCCGCGTCAACCGCCTCCTGAACCGTCTTATAACACCCAGCAGCACCGCCGGCACCGCCCTTGCACACCGTCGCATTGGCCGCCAGGACCGACGGGAACGCCCCCGCGAAACCAAGCTCACCCGATCCCGACGAGGCCTCCCAGAACCCGTCCCTCTCCGTCTTGGGCGGGCCCCAAGACTTGGTGTCATTCCCGAACAGGTCGAGCGACCTAGTCATGCTCAGCGCGTTGCTCGTCGAGACGATTAATGAAGTGTCCAAAAACGACATCGTCTGGTTCACGCCTTGGGTGTCGTTCACGTACTTGAGGGCCGACCAGCAATCGTACTGGTACACGATTGAGGCGCTGGCCCACGCACGCGCGTCCTTCATCCTTCCACGTGGCAAGGCGTCTGCCGCTACGGCCGCGGTGCGGCGTTCAGAGTATCCCAGAACCTCCAGGCACGTTTTCGCGGCATTGGAGCGGTTGACGCTGGCGGCGGAGGAGTCTAGGATGCTCTGGACCATGAATTGGGCCGTCTTTAGGTTTTCCGCCGAGATCGAGAATGCCGATTCGATGATCTGGAGTGGGCTCGGATTTGGCGGCAGTTTTGGGAATTGCGCTATCGTGGATTGACAGGTTTCTGGGTAGCGTGTGGCCATGCAGGCTTGTTGGATCTCGGGTGGGATTCCGGCCACCGCAGAGCGGTGGGGTGGTCGTGCTGGTTGAGTGAAATGGTGGTGGCGGGAGGCGTAGGAGAGGGAGATGAGGAGGGACAGGACGGAGAGATGGAGTAAGGTGGCCATGGCGACGGATGAATTTCCTTGAGGAAGGGCGAGAGCCAGAATTTGTAGGGTTATTATTGATAGAAGTGGGAATATGAGAATTCGTTTAATTTTAGAGGATTGCAAAGTGGACCGTTTCGTTGATATTTTGATTGGATGAAGAACATGTACTGGTGGGAGAGTTTTCAAAGACAAATGATTAACGGAAACTTTTTTTTTTTTCCTTTATTTTTAAAATATAATATATATGTGGGTATACAAATATTAGTAGATAAAATAGATATTATATATCTTATATTTTTTTTATTGTTGAATAAGATTTTTTGTGTTAAGTAATAGCCGATAATTAATAAAAAATTTTAGAGTTTATTTTTGAAAATTCTAACAATTTGCTTAGGTACGATGTCGTGCGCTTGTTTTGATTCCCAATAACAAATAAATAAATAGATACTTCAAAGCGCGATGAATTATGACCCACTAAGGTTAGTTTATTATAATATAAAGCATACCTATATTTTCGAAGCATCGTCCACTCCAACTTTTGCAGTATTGTCCGTATATAAATAGTGGCAACCATCTTCTCAACTTTCAGCTTGGCCCCCACGCTGTCTCTTCACTCCCTTGCAGAAAAATTCCTTTCACAGTACACCCATTGTCAAGAGGGTCGGCATGGTGATGAGGCTCAGCGCTTTGATTCATTTACTTTACTATGCGATGTGTTTGGGGTTCGGAATGAGCGAAGGGGAGCAGCTGTTGATTGCGTCGCGGTTGCAGATGTTTGTGGACGAGCTTCCGCTTATTCCCACGGTGTTCGGCTATCGGCTTGTGGATGGGAAACCCATGCCCAGATCTCTCACCATCGGCATGTTCTACAAGGAATGGGTCAGTGTTCATCTTCCTCTTCGATAATTTCTCCATTTTTTTTAAAGAAAAAACTCTACTTTAAATTAATAACTTCAAAATCTTAATAACACAAATATTATTCAGTGCTCTTTCAAAGTGTTTTTTTTTTCCCCCTGTTTTCAGCTCACGGGTTGATTTTTTTTGTTTTTTTTTGTTTTTTGTGGGGGGGGGGGGGTGTTTGTCGGTGCAGAAATTTCACAGAGACCTGCCAGCAACACCGGTGTTCGCGTACGGTACGTCGGAGCTCACCGCAACAGTTCCAGGACCAACGATCGAGGCCCTTCAAGGCGTCGACACTAACATAACATGGCAAAATCACCTCCCCTCGCAGCACATACTGCCGTGGGACCCAACCATTCCGACCGCCACGCCGGCGAACCAGAGGGGGGTTCCAACGGTGGTGCACCTCCACGGCGGCATCCACGAGCCGGAGAGCGACGGCCACGCTCGCACATGGTTCACGGCCGGATTCGAGAAAACAGGGCCGGCGTGGACGAAGGAAACATATCATTATCCTAACAAGCAGCAGCCAGGAAATCTGTGGTACCATGATCATGCCATGGGCTTGACCAGAGTCAACCTGCTGGCTGGGCTGATTGGTAATTATATTATTCGACAGCCTGAAGTGGAGGTCCCACTCCGGCTGCCTCAAGGGGATGAATTTGATCGCACGTTGCTCATTTTTGATCGTGACTTCTTTGTCAATGGTTCCATCTTCATGAACACCACAGGTGACCTTAGTTTTTCACTTTAAGATATTAAATTAAAAATAAAAATAAAAGTTATTTGTACGTGAAAGGAAAAAAAAAGGGTCACGCTATTTCTTTGAGATAATGTCCGGATTTGGTTTTAAAATAGTGAAGTAAACTATTAGGTTTGATTTTGCATATAAATTAGCTTTGTTAAGGTATCTAAGTATCTAATTCAATAATAACATCAAACCTTATCAAGGGGCTCATAGAGTCAGATATCATTGGCTAACTTTTTTTCACTTTATGGCTCGTGGCTAAGTGTTCTCTTACTCTAAGCAATGAAATATTTTTTTAACAGTACTCCCTTTGAAGTGGTCGATATTATTAATCAAAGATAAATAAATATTTAAATTTTAGATGGTTAAAACATCGCCCATCTTCTGCTGCATTGTAAAGAAATTTTCAAATAGAAATTTCAATATGAGTTTCATGATGATCTCGGGTAGAATTATAAAAGAGTTGTTAGAAATAATTTTACTATAAGCCTTCTAGATAGAATAAATTATAATAATAAGAACAGTTAAAAAAATAATAGAGACCAATTTCTTGCCTTTGCAAGAATGCACAGCCTAGAGGACTCCTTGTTACCATAGCCATGGGGCCAACAGCATGTAAATTTTTTCTATAACATTCTTATAGTTCAAATGGTTATAAATCTAATTCTTCAAATATAAGATTTTCAGCACATATAATAAATGTGTTTAAATATTTAGTTTATATTTACTTCTCAAAAAGAAAAAATCTCATTAAAATAGGATTCATACAAGAAAAAACACTTGTCATTAGTAAGTTATTATGGACATCCCAAAAATTTCTAGATGAGGTCTATAATTCAAATTCAGAATAGCCCAACTATACCAGAAAAATTTTAAAAAAATTATACGTTGAAATATATTAAAAAATAAAATTATTACTAAACATTTTACCAGGCACGTAAATTTTGAGTCTATTAACTACCGTTCGAGTTTTAGACTTACAAACTCCATGTGAACGATTTTAGACGTAGTTTGCTTGAGAAAATGTCGAACACATTTCTCTACTAGCAGCAAAATCAAAAAGCTAGAAACAAAATATATGTGTAATAGATACGAGATTTAGAATGACAGGTATACGTTTGTTGATTGTATATTCTACAATATAATTGTGACCTACCTATATTTTTTAACAGGAAACAACCCTACCATACATCCCGAGTGGCAGCCAGAGTATTTCGGCAATGTCATCATGGTAAACGGGAAAGCATGGCCGCGCATAACAGTACGACGTCGTAAGTATAGGTTTCGTATAATCAACACGAGCAACGCTCGATTCTTTAGGCTATACTTCTCGAACGGCCTTGAGTTCATACACGTCGCATCTGATTCGGTGTATCTTGAGAAACCGGTGATCACCAATGCTACGCTGCTCGCCCCGTCCGAGATTGCTGATGTTGTTGTTGATTTTTCAAAGTCAAAGTCCAGCGCTGCTATTCTTGCCAATAATGCACCGTACCCATACCCATCAGGTATGTGATGTTTAACTTAATTTTGTATGACTTTTCAAAAAGAAACAGACCACGGTCCAATTTATATCGAGTAATTAGATGACATTATTTAAGGTGGAAATAAAAGGATCATTTAAATTTCAATAACTAAAAGTACATTTTAAATAATTAATTACTATTTTAAACANTTTGCTGTCTCATTAGGTGTCTCGATCTTTTATATTTTTAGTAATTTGATCATTCAATTATTCGACGAGTTTAGTATTTAGATAAATTTATTATTTTTGTATATATAAAGTTTAAAAATTCTGTCATTTTATATTCTTTGACGAACTTACAATTTAAGAAGCCTGTATTTTATTAGATCGGATCGATTTTATTTTAGACCGTATGCAACATTAAGTGTGATTATTATATTTGTATGTCATTTTATTACGCAACATGCTAGTGTTGAATTTCATATGTACTTAAAGAGCATGTGTATAGATTTCACCCCTTCAATTTGTCTATAATTTTCACTCTACATGTGTGATTTATTTTATTTTTAAAATTTTTAATAAATGAGAGGAAAATTTATGTATAATTGATTGTATATAAATAGGATAAACAGCAGTTTCAATAATACTAACAACGAGTTGTCTAATTAAGCAGGTGACCAGGTTAATGAAGCCAGCAGCAAGGTGATGAAATTCATCATCAAGAGTCAATTTGAGGTTGACGGGTACGATGTTCCGGATAGATTAATCAAATACTCCTCCCCTGATTTATCCAGTGCTTCGCGCAGACGCTACATCACCATGTTCGAGTACACTACCGCCGCTGATGAGCCCACCCATCTGTACATCAACGGCTTATCGTTCGACGATCCGGTCACGGAGATGCCCAGGGTGGGATCCACCGAGGTGTGGAGCGTGATCAATCTGACGGACGATAATCACCCACTCCACGTCCACCTGGGCCTGTTCACGGTGTTAGATCAAACGGAGCTGGTGGGGGAAGAGGAGTTCAAGAATTGCATGGTGAAATTGTACGATGCAGATAAGTGCCACGTTAGCATATACGCACGTGGCAAGAAGATAAAGGTGCCGGCTCATGAGAAGGGATGGAAGAACGTGTTCAAGATCAGGCCCGGCTATGTCACAACAATGATCGTGAAGTTCTCGTATATCCACGTGGATTCATCGTATCCGTTTGATGCCACTGCGGAGCCTGGTTACGTCTACCATTGCCACGTAAGTGTTTGGGTAACCAAAAATATCCATTTTATAAATTAAAATCGAACTCCAAATTTATAGTGGGAATTAGTGAAATTAATAACATAAAATAATATATAATTATACTATGGCCTTATTTTGAATGAGAAATTTGATGTGATAGATTTATTATACCGTGTTATTTTGTACCAATTAATAAATTCCAATCAAGATTATATAATACCCATATATATTAAAAAAAAGTCGTTGATATTATAAATATTAATGTTACGGAAAATGTATAATTTTTTGATTTTCACTTAGAATATAAATCAAATTATCGTGTATGTGCAGATCTTGGACCACGAAGACAATGTCATGATGAGGCCGATGAAATTGGTGAATGATCAATAGAAGTTTGCAGAGGCTGGCTGTGACGTTGTAGCTAAAAGTTGGCTTTTGTGGTTCGTTTTGAGGTATTTGGGTCGTCGATGTATAAATAATTTTCCTATGCAAAGAATTATTGCATAAATTATTCGAGAGCCTCGCAAATAAAAAATAAATTGCCCAAGCGGCTAATTTATGGATTGTTAATTATTTGTCAATTATTGTATTACATATATTAACTTGGCAATATTTGTTGAATTTGAAAATTTATGACCAAATCATCTGTATTTCACAGACCATTATTTATGGCAGATTTTCTCCATCTTGCGAATTTTGCAGACATTTTATCGGAATTCGAAGAGTTCATCTTGTTATGACAGACCTTTGCTGGTGGAGTTTGAGAATTTTGAATTCAGGCTCCCGGTCAAATTTACTTGAATCATCGCTTCATTCACACTAGGAACAGCAGGCATTTCGAAGGGGAGGCCTCTTTCTCCTTCATTTCTCCAGCCATTACGAATACGCAAATTTTAATCCTTTAAAAATGGCACTTTTCTGCCATTACAGCCCGCCGCTCAACTCATTTGCTGAACGCTTCCCACCCTCTATCCGCATGCCATCACCATTAATCAGCCCCCTTTGAATGTTCTCCGTTTCCTGCTCTTTCCTCACCAACAAGGTCGGTTTGCTTTCCCCGTATTGTGACAAAAAAAGAATCTATTTTGGCGACTCTAAATTCTGAAAGTTTTTGCTTTTTATCTCCCCCCTCCCCTTTTGTGCTTTAGTTTTTCCTCTAGACAGTGGAAGAGACCGTACACGAGTGTACTGATTGTGCCGACGGGTGTAGGTGCCGCCATTGGTGGACTCGCCGGTGAAGTTTTACTGGAGTTTTATTTGTCTTCGGTCCTTTGTTACTCTAAGTTTTGCTCTCCCTTATTAGGGATTCTTGTTTAATAATAGTCTGTGGGAAGTTGTTTCTGCAATTGGTTGCTGTGAATGCTCATGATTGTGATTGCATAGGTGGTGTTTGTATTCTTTGCGGAAGGATCTGCGTTTCAGTGTTCTTATCCATTTACAAAATCGTATCAGGTTTGATCAATGAAAAAGATATCTTCTCGTCTTGTAATGGTGGAAACGTAAATTGTTTTGAGATGTGTTTGCAATAGTGTCCTTGAATAAGTGGAATTATACTTTGAATGTTGGTGGGCCTAAATCCCTTAAGCATCCTTGAAAGAGGCAAGCAAAGATCGTAGGAGAGTCACTCATGATAGAAATATGGTGAACGATAAACACATTTGCAACATGAGAAATCTGTGTGGTTTTAGGGGGCTGCATGTTAAGGTAAGGGAATGGCGGTTGGTCGGTCACAAACCGAGCGAATAGAAAGTGATAGGCACACAGCGAAATAACTTGATCCCCTCGTCGACCATTGGCCACCGATTTAGTGGGCACGAGGAATAAAGAATGTATAACATTTTTAACGTGGAAATCTTTCTCGATCAAGAGAAAAATCACAGGATAAATTCCGAACAAGCTTCCATTATGTAAAATCAGTTACGATAACCCGAGATAGAATGCTTGCAATCCATCCGAGATAGAACAAAAAGAAACAATCTCCAGAGTAAGAAAACTCTTCTTCACTATTCTCTCTCTGTTTTTCTTCTCTCATTGCTCTCACTAATAATGCTCTCTGCTTACTCTGATTTTACAAGTGTGACGGCAAATAGTGAGTGATAGGAACTCCTTTTCGCACTTTGCTCCGTTCCACTGCCGCTTGCACAGCTATCTGAAGCGCCTGGTGCACTTTTATAATGACTCCGGCCTCAAATGATTTGTCACACCAATTTTATCATTTTCTACGTTTTCACCAGTTTTTACGCTTTCCACAGATGGCGCATGCCCTGTAAGTCAGCTACTTGCTCTGCAAAGCCTACCAATTCTGAAAGTCAATTGTTCTGCAAAGTCAACTGTCAGCTTTCCAATCAAGCTGTCCTCGGCAATCACCTAGTGTCCTAGATCGTCACTAGTCTCTTTGGCCATCAGCTGATGTCCTCGGCCATCACCTAGTGTACTCGGCCGTTACCAGTATCTTTGGCTATCAGCTGATGTCCTCAGCCATTACCTAGTGTCCTCGGACATCGCTAGTGTCTTTGGCCATCACAACTTGCTTTCCGACTAAGTGAAAACCACTTTGGCCTACTTCCAAGTTGAAATTCACTCCGGTCATTTGCTGCAGTCAGTTTGCAGTATTTCGAACTTCGCACAAACCTTGTACGATCTTCCGATGGTTTGTTCGTTTGTTGCGTTACTCATAAGAAAGTGACCAAACCCAATAAACTTTCTCTCACGACCTTATGGGAGAATCTTCGCCTTTACCCGACGATCGTTATCATCTGCCTTTCAGCAACTTCTCCTCAATTGGGATCCCGGTGTCAACCTCCACAAGCCTGAATGATACCTTTTTTCACTTCACTGAACCTGAAGTAGTTCAACTCCCCTTCAGCTCTTCTCTGCGGTCAAATCATTCTTCTTTATATTTCATCTTGGCCACCTCCTCCTACCACTTTGACCAATACCCTCGTTAGTCATATTGGCATCAACCTTGGTAATGCAAGTCTTCATCAGGTACCGACTTGATCTCTTACTTCCCCTTGCTACCAACGAAGTGTCTTTGGTGAGTTTCCACTGGCCATTTCTGAACGCAGTTCTAAAGCTTTCTTCATCAAGCTTCCCGGTTGAAATCGCATTCAACCTTAAATCTAGGGCATCTCACACGCCCATCAGCACAAGTTTCTTCCCATTGCTTGTCCGCAAGCAAACATCCTCGATACCAACTACCTTCGACGAGTCACCGTTATCCATTTTCAATATCCCGTGGTCTGCGGACATACAGTTCATGAAGTGGGACTTTCTCAGTGTCATATGGTGTGAGGCACCATTGTTTATCACCTAACTCGTCTCCTAACTCAGTAGGCTCTGTGCTTCCCCCGGGTGGACAATTAAGAGTTCTTCGCAGAGAGCGATAGTGTTTCGATCATCATCATGATCCTACCTCTCTTGACACTCGCTTCTGTCCTCCTGCTCTTGCTTTCTCTGTGGGTAGTCCCACTTTATGTGGTCCTTCTTATTACAATTGAAGTATGTCTTCTCCAAAAGCTTGAATCGGCCGTTACTCCTCTCCGATTTACCACCTCGGTCCCTCGATCTCTCTCGTTCCCGACCTTTGGTCGCCACAAGTAGACTCGGCTTCCTTGAGGCCTCATTACTTTCCCTTCGCCTTAACTCATTCATAAGTAAGGAAATAATGACCTCATCCAAAATGAGTGTGTCTTTTCCAAACAATAGTGTCGTGGCAATATAATCATACAAGGCTGGTAAGGATGCTAGCAATACCAACGTCTTGTCTTCCTCCTTGATCTTCTTATCAATGGCCGACATTTGCGTCACAATCCGATTGAACTCATTTAAGTATTTCTCAAAGCTTCCCATTTCCGACAAACGCAAGCTATAGAACTGCTTCTTCACATACAATATCATTGTTAAGGATTTGGGCTTGTACTTGCTTTCAAACTTCTCCCAGACCTTCGCTTGATCCGACAAGCCAATGACCTCTTGAAGAGTATTATCCGTAAGACACAACTTGATCGTGCGATTAGTAAGATCCCTCTTATTTTGCCACTCCTCTTCTGTCATGTTTTCCGACCTGTCTTCCTTCCTTCGAAGTGTTTTTACTGTTCCTTCTCGGATAAAAATATTTCTTACCATTTCTTACCAAATGATGAAATTATTTTACCCGTTAAATTGCTCCACATTAAATGACAAACTCATTGACGATGACGCCATCAAACTAAAGGTTTACAATATTTTTCTGATACCACTTGTTGAGGTAAGGGAATGCCGATCGGCCGGTCACAGACCGAGTGGACAGAAAGTGATAGGCACACAACAGAATAACCCGACCCCCCGTCGACCGTCAGTCACTGATTTAGTGGGCACAAGGAATAAAGAATATACAATTTTTTTAATGTGAAAATCCTTCTCAAATAAGAAAAAAATTATGGGACAAACTCTAAATAAGCTTCCACTATATAAAATCGGTTACAAGAACCCCCGAGACAGAATTTCCATAACCCACCCGAGATAAAATAAAGAAAAATAATATCCAAAGTAAGGAAACTCTCATTCACTCTTCTCTTTCTGCTTGTCTTCTCTCATTCCTCTCACTGGTGGTGCTCTCTGCTCACTCTGAATTTACAAGTATGGCTGCAAATAGCGGATGGCAAGAGCTCCCTTCCGCACTTTGTTCCATTCCACTGCCGCTATCCAGCCGCTCGCACAGCTATCTGAAGCGCCTTGTGCGCTTTTATAATGACTTCGGTTTTAAATCTTTTTTGCTTACCTTACCCGATCTTACAGATGATTTGTCACACCAATTTTGTCATTTTCTGTACTTTTACCAATTCCCACGCTTACCATAGACGGCGCATGCCCTGCAGGTCAACCTGCTCTGTACAGATGGCATATGCCCTGCAGGTCAAGTACTTGCTCTGCAAAGCCTATCAACTCTAAAAGTCAATTGCTTTATAAAATCAGTTACCAGCTTTCCAGTCAAGCTGTCCTTGACCATCACCTAGTGACCTCGGTCGTCACTAGTCTCTTTGACCATCAGCTGATGTCCCCAACCATCACCTAGTATCCTCGGTCGTCACTAGTGTCTTTGGCTATCAGCTAATGTTCTTGACCATCACCCAGTGTCCTCGGATGTCACTAGTGTTTTTGGCCGAGTGAAAACCCCTCCGGCCTTCTTCCATTCTGAAAATCCACTGCGGATTTTCAATTCGGAAATCCACTCCGGATTTTCAATTCGGAAATCCACTCCGGTCATTTGTTGGAAGCAGTTTGCAGCACTCCGAATTTCGCACAAACCCTGTACGATCTTTTGATGACTTGTCCATTTGTTGAGTTATCTATAAGAGAATGACTAAACCCAACAATGCAGGTAGAAAAATTTAGCATTGTAGTACATTTGAGTAATGGCACTATATCTCAAGCCAACCACAAGTTGATTTGAGCACAAAAAACAACAAATGAAAAAAATAATAATAATAAAAAGAGAGTGACACACATGATTTACGTGGGTAGCCTTCACTACAAGGGGAAAAACCGCTGGCAAAAGGGGGAGAGAAATTTACTATAGTCATGAGGTGATAAAAGCTTTCATCAGTCCCCTTATGCCCTAATGTTCAAATATGCAAAAATCCCCAATTGTAATACATCACCTGCTCAAAACAATGCTACAGATACAGTGGGACAAAGGCCCAACCAAGCTACACATCTGTGCTGTTCAAAATACCCAAATTGTGTCAGTCACTGCGTCTACTAACACTGTTGACCTCGTTAATTGAGCCACTTTGGGTATCACCATATTGTGCTCAACAAATAATTACTGCCAGAGTTTGAATACACAGCTATCGGCAATCTTGTGAAACTCAAAAGCACAGTTTCCTATCAGTCCGAACCAAGAATTAAATGTTATATCTGAGAAAGGCAATGTCTATCAGCTTTAAAGTTGATAGAAAAAGAATCCCTCAGTTGTATGTTGTTTTCGACTCCATGGCCGCCATGTGGTATCATGCTGCATCTGTCCATAGTCCAAATTGGCTTTTCTCAAAACTACCGCATCTGGGCTTTGAAACTTCCGAATTAATCAATTTGGCAGAATAAAGTCCATTGGTTAAGTGGATTGACCAAAAACTATCAACTTTCATTGATTTCTCTCCCCTGGTTTCATCTTGTCTATGTATAGTTCTTATGCATTTGTTAGGCTTGGGGTACCAAGCTTCACAACCGAGTTGAGAACAAATTTCGACATGGATCGAAAAACTGAGTCGTTGGTTGGACCTGTGAAGGGACGATGTAAAATTTCACACAATCACAATAATAACAACAGCAATAAATAGCAAAGTTATGACACAAAAATTTCTTGTTGGAACTCCTTATAAATGAAGAGTAAATTCACGAGATCTTAGGTTCGTATACAATCCACAATGATTATGACTATAGTTACACAAGCCCCAATATTTCTTTTGGTTTTACCATAATATTAGTAAATCAAAGTAAATATAATAAGAGATGAAAATTAGAAGAGAACTATTGGTAAAAATGTCTAAGACTATAAATAAAGCAACTGTCACGAACTCGGATCAAGTAGGTCAATTAAATAATTAAATATACTTCAATTATTATTATTATAATTCCCAAACCCGGATGTGACCACAACATATACGAAACTCTACAAAATTTTATAATCTACACAAGACCTTATCAGATAATATAAATGTGATCTATTCTACAAATAGTCGTAAGGGGATAACCAAATAAAGACACTGACTCATTCACATAAGAAATTGACCCAATAAATTCTTAATATATAAAACCATGGCCTACGCTTGGTCGACTCCAACATCCCAGAACAATCCAAGCAAAATCTATTCATACCTGAGATATGGTTGATAATATCAAAGTTCAAGATATGACACTCACCAGAGGTGTACAGTGCTGCGCCGAAACTATTCCTACTACTGTGATGAAGTCAAGCCTCTACTCTTAAAGGATAAAATAGAAAAATGAGCCTAACGCTCAACAAGTATTATAGATAAACAAATGAGTCCAAAGAATCCAGAAGGAGGGTCAAATAGATAAATCCAAATCACCAGTAAATAAAAATTTCAGATCTAAAATTTAATGGTAATCTTATACTCAAATCAAATATTCAAATTTAAAACAAATATTCAAATTAGAAAACAGTCATCATCGGGACGTATATATATATATAGAACAGAGGTGATCCGGACCGTTTCCAATATGCCGATATCCAATCCAAGTCTAAGTCCAAGTTCAAGGCCCGATCAGCTCGTGATTTGGGGCAGAATCCGATAGCTGAATGATCCAATAGCGTCTGTAGAAGCCAAAGTAGCATCGCGATAAATTTTCTAAAGGTCTGGATCAAAACATATGGTCAAATGACTTGTACGAGACATACCAAACCTAATTATAGGCAAAATCGGTAAATTTCAAACCCAAGTCTAAAAATCCAAGTCTAATACAAATCTATGTAGAGATACAAAATTATAAACCAAATTTAAATTTTGATTATTTAAAAATTAACTTGAGGAAGGGTTACACATAATCCCGATAACCTTAGGCTAAAATCAATTATAAATTAGGCCAGCATGTATGACTACTCATGTACTCTATACATATGGATAAGATTACTTACTACGTCTTACCACCCGCGACTTTAAGTGCTATCCTCAAACTTGTCAGATATATTAGGACGTCCGAATATATTCTAAGGTCAAGCCAAATTATCCAAATAGGAAGAGTCACTACTCCAAACTTTTCCTATCGACGGAAAGGGATTTCCAATTTACAAATATCTCCCCATCGGGAGTTGACCAGATTATCCAATATCCAAATCTAAATGTAGTGACCACAACTCAATACGTATATGTAAAAATGTACGGTTTATGCAAGTTTCGTACACATTTTCGTTACACATACTAATATAAATATACATAGTGTCCAATAAATTTTTTAAACTTTTAGAAAAATAGTAAATTCCTAAAATTATAAAACACATACCCAAAACCCTCAAAATCAACCAATGAACTATATATACATGTCCAGAATAAATAGAATGGGTTTATAAAAATATATGCATATTAGTAAAAATTTTAAATAGTATCTAAAATACATAAGAAATTAAATTAAATCAAGAATAGGGGTTACAGATACTTGCCTCGACTTTATATTCCGCAGATCTGAGAAATAGATGCTCCGAGGTACCAAATCGCGAGCTCCTTCCTCTTGTGCCACCTGTATCGCACCCAAGCCCTCTCTCTCTATGCAGTTTTGCTGCACAGCCACGGCTCACCCATAGCCGTTGTCGGCCACTGGTGTGTCATCACTGGCTGCTGTCGACCACCGCTGCTTCACCTTCGTACACCGCCGCTGCGGTTGCTATCAACAACACCGTCGGCCACTTCAATGGCTTCACTGAACACCACCACCGACCCACCCTAGCCGCCGACGATGACTCGCACCTCGCTGCATATCGCCGCCGCCGACCATCGTTTCCCCCTTCTTCCTTGCACAGCACAAATGGCANGTGGGTTAGGATTCTCTTGCATGTGAGGAGTCCTTTTTGGAGGAATAGTTTTAGGATGCTTCTTGTTTAATCATTTGTAGTTACTGTTTTCTTTTTTTTTTTTTTTGGTATTTGTGGCTTAACAATTTAGGTTTGGAATAATTGTATTTGATGGCCGATGTGCTTATGACTCTAATTTTATGCCCTGGTGTTTTTGACATCAACTACGGATGCTTTTTCTTTACTGTTTACTTATTTGTTGAGCAAGTGGTGGATTATTTAGAGTCATTTTTAGATTTTGCTTTTGGCTCGTGGGTTTTGTTATATTTCATGGATTTGTCTAACAGCATTTCTTATAGGGTTGCATCCCGACATTGGGTTAAGTTTGGTTTATGTATTTATTTATGCTTTTATGGGATCAAGGACGTGACATGCACAAGCTCAAGAAGACCCATATTCTTCATGGACAAATTTTCATGATAGAAAGCTCTCTTTTACTTTTCGGTCATACAGTTGGGACAAGTCTTTAATTTAACCTCTTCCACTCCTGAAATAAGGTGTTAGGATGGGTCACTCCCTTGTCAATTCTGTACCCATTGTAAAAACTCACCATTTCATTTGCCTTTTTCGAAACAGTGGGTAGTTGTACAATATTCTCATGACGTTAACTTGAGCGAACTTGTGAGGTGAGGCTTCCATGTGACAACTTGAGCGCTTGTTTAGAGTAAATTTCCATAGGCTATCAGTTTGATAACCACGCGGTGGCCGCATAAGCGACTTGCACAAGATATAAATATTCTATTTCAATTTTCAGTCATTTATTATATGACACCACACGACTTTTGGCGACTAACTTGAGAGAAAGTGAGAGAAGGAGGAGACTCTTGTCATCCTTTTGGATTCTGATTCTTGTTTTGGCATTCATCACGCAAGGGTATATTGCCCTCATTGTTATTTTCGTCATTTTCTCCGGTGGCCCTCTTGTATTTTTCATCTCTTGTTATATTTGCCTTGTTTTACTAATATTGTGGTGAAACTGAATGACGTATTTATAGCTGATGTATTTAAACTCATAATTTACAGTAGAGTTGTATGGATCTAAGATTTTGTGGTTTTTACTATACTTTGAAGGGGTTCACGTGAGAAAATATTGTGTGCCTTTTTTATGTTTGCCATTAAATTGTTGTTATGATTTTTGTTACATTGTCAATGCATTGTCTCACATGTTTAAACAAAGGGATTCACTATTTTGATCTTCGAAGATATTTATTGTTGGCTTAATTGTGAAGCTTTGTGTCCTTGGGTCCCAATAAGTTGTATCATAGAAAGGTTGTTGTGTTAACTTTGTTTTGGATTGATGGAAGATGGTAATAAAATATTTGTTTGAATGGCACAAACTTTGATATTTGGAGTAGTAAGATGAAAGAACTATTATTTATTAAAACAATGTATCTTCGTTGTTTGTTATCCAAAAGCTCGAATCAAAATCCAATGAGGATTGAGCTTTTGAATATGAGTTTGTTCGACCATTTGTCGATGATAACGTTTATAATTACATTTGCAATAAAAAACATGGAAGATCACTATGAGTGAAGCTCAAATTGCCTTATATTTCGAAGACTGGTAACAAGTTGTATCACTTAATGAAGTTGACATAATTGAAGTACCAAGAACGAGGTTCTATATTTGATCAATTAAGTGGTGTGGGTATTAAATTCGATGATAAGTTGCTAGGTTTGTAATTATTGATCACATTACCAGATTTGTGGGCAGTTATCTGAATTATTATTGCCAACACTGTTCTAAACGGTGTAGTGACATTGGAGATAGTAAAAGGTGCGGTCCTCAATCATGAGATGAGGAGGAGATCGCAAGACTTAACGTCCTCACATTTCGAAGTGTTAGTCTAGGAGTCATAGGGAAAAGACAATTGGAGAGGTCCTAAATCTGCTGAGAAAGGCTTGAGCAAATCAATATCGAGGTATTAATACCTTGAATGCCACCATTTCTGGAATATTGGCCACATTAAGAAGTATTGTTATAAGTGAAAACATGAGAATGGAGAGAGCGGCGAAAAGAAGACCAAGAAGTCCCATAATGATGAGAGAGTATTGGTTGTTACCAAATCTGATCTTTTCATTGTGTGAATATATGATCAAAGTGGCCAATCATGAGACTAGCTATGTGAATAATAGTAGTACATCACTCCATGTGACGTCAAGAATTGATTTTTTTATATCTTATACTCCTGGTGATTTTAAAATATTAAAGATGGGCAATTACGGATTGTCTCAAATTGTGGGTTGTAGTAACGTGTGTTTGACCATCGGTGTTAGCATGAAATTGGTTTTGAGGGATGTGCGACACATCTTGGACACCTTATTGAATATCATTTTAGCTAGCAAGCTTGTGTTTTGTAATAGTGAGTATACAAGCCATCCCATAGTATTTGTAGTAGTAGTGGTGGAAGTGTAAATAAAACATAAACAGTTAGTAGTGAAGGCTATCATGGTAAATAGAGCGAAAAGGGTTATTGGCCTATATTGGCCTTAATGCTTGTAATGCAAGGAGGTGTGTAGTAAATAATGAATGAAGTATATGAGTTCCTCGTTGTCCTTATGACGTAATCCTTCCTTCGTCCCTCTTTCTATTTTTCTTTTGTTTCTTTCTCTACTGGCCCCCTTTCTCCCTCCTTTTCCTCTAATACTCTCTTATTCTTCTTGACTTCATTTAATTCTAAATTGCATTCTAGTTAATTTGAACTATTATGTAACAATTGGTATTAGAATCTTATTCTTGTTTTCATTGAATCCAAAAATTTTTTTCTTGTTTTATCAAAATCAACAAAAAGTTTTTTTCCCAAGCTGAGTGACTTAAAATTCAGACAATTCAGTTCACGCATCAGTACCAAGTCATTCTTGATGAATTGTGCTACGGCAAGTTTTTGAGTTCTTAATGATTCGTGCATGCTTGGTGATCCTGATTTTCTTAGATAATTCACTTTCCTCTTGGAGCCTTCTGTTTCTTGATCTTCTTGATCAAATTATTGAGCAGTCTCCTGTTTTCGTGAGTTCTTGGTTACTTCTAAATGCCTTGATCATTTTCTTGGTGTTATAGATTGAAGTGGCAGCCATTATGGTGTTTTTGAAATTTCAGATTTTCAGATTACTGAACCAAAAGAAGAAAAATGAAAATTCAGTAAATACTACTCCTATATAAGCAACAAGTTGTGTTTTGCATCTGCAAGGTTGCTGTTATATATTTGCTGGAGTGACCTATTATTGTATTGGATTTCATGCAAGAGTTACGAATATTATATATCAGGAGCTTCTGCTACGACTCTTTATATTTTGTAGCTGATTCATCCATCAGAAATAATTCATATGCTGCACTAACATGCCTTCTATGGTGAATACTTGAAGTTGACAATAACGGAGCAACAATCCTTTCTTACAGTTCTGCAGCTGTAGAATTCTACCAACGAGGGAGACTCTTTCACCAGAATAATTACCCAAACTGTTAGTCTGTTATTAGATTACAAATAGCAGCAGGGGGAATTCTTGAAAATTATTTTGGTAACATTTACTCCTTGAGGACTTGGAATTCTTGATATTCTTGACTTACGAAATCTGTAAAATCTGAGGTGAACTACGTCTTCTTGCAACAATTCTGAATACATATTCAGATTCTATTGGCTTACAGTCAGTAATTGCCTTGCAATTCTGCTGCTTCAAAATTCCTCAGGATTGATGGAATTGATGCTTTATAAGCTGCAATAAGATGCAAATCTGTTCTCTATTATTCTGCATTTCCAGAATGTCCAAGAATGGCAACTTCTTCATTAGCATCAAGTAATTCGGAACTCTTACATCAGTAGACTCAAGCATCAGCTATTGATTTTGAGCACCACAGCAACACCAGCAAACTGTCACCAAAACAAGTTTCACATGGACAGTTTTTGTCAGCAAAGGATGAAATACAATTTCAAATTCTTAGTCCTCAAATGGGGCAAGCTAAAGGGCCATATTTTCATTAATGAATCCAATACAAGCTATGAACAACTACATTGCAATCAAGGGATGGATAGATTCACAATTGTATTTGAGAAAGAAGCCATCGTAGTTGCTAATATGGAAACTAACATTAACTACATATGTTGTAAGAAAGTCGGTCATTCATTCTATTGTTGGGATAAGGATACTCTTAAGGATGGAGTATTGTTATGTAATAGCAAGTATACAAGTCATACCATAGTCTTCGCAGTAGTAGAAGAGTAGATAAAACATGAAGAGTTAGGAGTGAAGGCTATTATGGTAAATAGAGCTAGAAAGGTCATTGGCTTATATATAGCCTTGATGCTTGCAATGTGAGGTGTGTAATGAATGATGAATGAGTGTATGAGTTCTTCATTGTCCTTATGAGGTAATTTTCTATAAGTTCCCCTTTCTATTTTTCTTTTATTTCTCTCCCTACTTGGTCCCCTTTCTCCCTCCTTTACCTCAATTCCCTTTTATTTTTCTTTACTTCATCTAATTCTATGTTAAATTCTAGTCAATCTGGACTACTATGTAACAGTTTGATGATGAGGAGTTTTGCAACGCTTTCTAAAAGGGCTTATGGAAACTTACTAGAGGGTTTGTAGGAGTGGTGCGAGCGAAGAAGCTCGTAAACTTATATGGGTTATAAGCCTTAGATCAAATGTGGCTAAGTGTGACGAATCTATCGACCTATGGCACAACTGACTTAGTCATGAGTGAGAATGGGCTCAATTGCTTAGCGACAAAGAATCGTCTTCTGAGAGTGAAGGAGGCAAAGTTGAAGACATGTCCTCATTGTATGGTTGGGAAGCAATGGATAGTTTCATTTTATGGAAACTTATCTATAAAGAAGGCAGATTTTATTGAGCTCGTGTATATTGATATATACGGTCCTCTCAAGGTGAAGATTCTCAACAGGACACTTTACTTCATAACCTTTATTGATGATTGCTCCAAGAAATTGTGGAGTGTTTTCTTTAAAGATGAAGAATCAAGCACTTAATGTCGTTAAGCAATCTTATAGTTTGGTTGAATGGAAAACGGAAAGAAGCTAACATGTGTCCGTAGTAACAATTGAGGAGAGTAAGTCGAGCCATTTAACATATATTGTAGTTCACATTGGATACAGTATCAAAAGACTCCACTGAAGATACCATAACTTAATGATGTGGTTAAGATGATGAATTAAACGTTAATCGAGAGAGTTTGATGTGTATTTTTGGAGGAAAAATTCATTGGCTTGTTTTGGGACGAAGTCTTAAATACCATGATTTATGTTATCAACCTTTCTCCCATAGGTCCTCTAGATAGAGACATGACTCACAAGGTGCGGTTTGAAAAGGAGGTTTTTATGGTAACTTTCATGTATTTGTGTGCAAGTCTTTTGTCCATGTTCCAAGGAATGAAAGGTCCAAGTTTGATATGAGAACACGACAATGCATTTTTCTCGGCTATGGAAAAGATGAATTTGGATTTTGATTCTATAATACGTTAGTGAAAAATCTTGTGAGATCTAGGACTATCGCGGATATCGATGAAGTGGAAAAGGTGATTTCCTACGACAACAACCACCTTTGTAATATGGATCTTATGCCTCTAATGCTAAAGCCAATTCAAGTTGACAATGACGCTCGGGGTAATCAGTAAGGTGATGGAGACTTATAATGATGTTCATCATGATGTACTTGAGCCTACACTAGCCGTACCAATCCGACGGTCCATGAGAGATTGATGTTCTTTCATATGCCTATCGGTTGATAAATATGTGTTATTGATAGAGGAGATCTTAAATATTTCGATGAAGTTTTAAAAAGACCACAAGACGGAGTGAATGGATGTCATGCAAGATGAGATGAAGTTTTTGTATGAAAAATATACTTTTGAGCTCAGTAAATCACCTAAGGGCAAGAGATCTTTAAAAAACAAGTAGGTTTTCTATTTGAAGTCAGAAATAACAACCCTTAACCAAAGTACGAGGTGAGATTGATTGTGAAGGGGTTTAGCCAATAGAAGGGTATCAATTTTGAGATCTTCTCACCCGTTATGAACATATCTTCAGTTTGAGTTGTTCTCGGACTAGGAGTTAGCCTTGATTTTGAAGTTGAATAATTAGATGTGCGGATGGTATTCCCTCACGGTGATCTTGAAGAGGAAATTTATATGGAGTAATTAGAAGGGTTTCGAGTTAAATGTAAAGAATATCTAGTATACTGCTTGAAGAAATCTTTATGAGCTAATATAAGCCCTTAGACAATGGTACAATAAGTTTGAGTTGGTAATGGAGTAAGGTTATTGGAAAACTATTTGGACCATTGCGTTTATCACGTCCCAGTGCCTAAAAATATGTTACAGAAATTAATGCGATCATTCTATTAATAGATTATAAGTCTAAATTAACGAATGACGTAAGTTTCACATCAATATCATATTTGACTCAAATATATATACATTAATAAATCTAACCACTAGCCCCGAATGATGCCACACTCGAAAGTGGCTCTGAAACAGCGACTATATTAGGATAGTAAAGTATATGTAAGGAGATACATCTAAATAATATAAATCAGAGTTAACAAATTCACGACATTATATTACCTTTCATATAAAGCCAATATCTAAAAAACATAAACATTAAACTACTATTCGGAAATTAAATACAACATTATATTATAATAAAATCCTAAACTAATTTCTTCCTTAATCTATGCTTCCTTTAAGATTCTTACTTGCAAGTGCCCGAGCCCGCTAATCTGAAGAGGGTTAGCGAAAAACAAAATACGAGTGAATCGAAAACTCAACAAGGCATATAATTTTATACATATATATACAATTTACATAAAAAACATGTCGAAAGGACAATGAATGAAATTCATATGAAATGTCGTAAATTCGATGACAAATGTGTATAGCTTTTTAAATTTCTTTTTCCGTTCTTATTTTTAAATTCATATGCTCCAGTGGTGTACAGAGATTCAGCGGTTCGTGAAGGAAGATTAATTTGAAGATCGGAAAGCGTCCAATTCTGCTACCGCAGGCAAATCCAAGGAGTTCCTTGATAGGGATCACAAGATGGGAATAAGTCAGCTAGGTTAGTGTATCTGTACCGCCCGACCTGTAAGTTGATTTTTATAGTGCATATCTTCCCTAACCATTGAAACCTGGAGGATTTTTCTCGATAGCCATGGTTATCGAGATTTTCCTTCATCACCAAAAATTGTCTTTATTATTGCTTACTGCTCTATTATATATGCTCTTTATTGGTTATATTGTCTAAATACAAATATTCTTTACGTGTATCGAATATTTATATTTTTACTGTTTTCGCAATTTTCTTAAGGGGTTGAAACTATTTGTGATTCGGAACGCTTAGTTCCTTTGACTTATGATTGGCTGTCATATTCATTTGAGACCTATATACAGATAATACTCTATTGTCTTCACCTGTCATATCAATTGAAACATCGAGGGATCAACCAGCATATAAGTTTCTCTAGGACATTTTACTAGCAACTCAAATCGGGAAGTCGGGTCAAACTACATATTGAAATACTATTTCTAAAATTTCTTCGCTCTTTCTTTATCATCTACTGTAAAATCTGTGTGAGAATTTCACTTTGCTCCATTCATATTCTGATTTATCAGACCACATCTAGCTTGAAAATGCTTCATTGCATTTCCTTTTTTAGTCTGCTTAGTTAAGATATGTGGACTATTTTTACGATAGGCGGTCCATAGGAGCATAAAATATAGCATTTGATCCGTGTTGAGAAGTGGATTGCTCCAAAGACTGGGCTATCAACAGGTAGGTTTAAACATCCTGATGCACAAGCTGTACAAACCTTATTAACCTGATCGCAAGTGAATGCTGTTGATGTGGATGGACGATTCCTGGATGATGCTGTCAGTGACATGGATGATTACAGGCATGGAAAGGTAGATCTCCAGTAGTACAGATAGCATGCTGCTCTTTAATTCTGCTGTTGTCGCCAAGTCTTCTAAGTGGCTTTTATTACTTTCAGATGGGGGCATTTTGTTAGTTCTTGTTCTGTATATGTCCTGGTGTCATGAAAAAATTGGTAGATGATTGACCTTATTTCATTCAAATTCATGAGAAATAATACAACTAAAGATGGGAACTGACATGCATTCGTTTGGGAGGGCCATCTGCTAATTTTTTTTTTCTCATTCACCTTTTCACTTTATTCCCCTCTAATAGCTGCATCAATTGCGTTTTGTGGCTGTGACAATGATAAGAGAATTATTCAAATACATAGTAATATTACTGTGATAAAACAATAGTTAGTAATTGTTGCTTCTCTATGGGAAGGCCTACCCAATATAGTAAGATTTAAGACACTCATTATTTCTTGCTAAGAAGTCTGGAACCGTGGTTTCAAAGTTGATTGTCTATTGAAATTTCGTGCTACTATATTCTTTTTGATTCAGAATTAATGAGACGTATGCTTATTATTCTGGTATGTTCTTTTTATTGAGCATAATGGGGGAAACTCTCAACGGGATCATACCCTCATTGGGTTGCTTTTCTATTGTGAAAATTTAGTGCTGAGGGTTTTTGAAGGGTTGACAAAATACCAACTTTTGGCTTTGTGCCACTCCGCAGGGGTATTCTTTGTTTGAAACAGAGAAGGTTTTCATAGTCATCCATTTGCATTGAATTTACTGCTACAGAGCGGTATTTGTTGTTGATGCCTTGTGGGCTTTTGTCATTAGCACCCTTTGAGGTGTCCCTTTGACTGACTTAGGAGTGCTGTCTCTGCATAAATATAATCGTCACCGTTCTGCTCTAATTATTGAATCTTTGGCTAAGACTTCTTGCTTCAATGCATATTTTCTGTTCTTACGAGGGATTTCCCTTCTCCCTTTGTCAAAATGGTTAGCTATATGCTTTGTCAAGCCATGTATTGCATTTCGTCTTCTGGGCTGCTGATTCTTTCTGCATTCTGCGTGGAGCATGTACTCTGGCAGGAGTAAATGTTATTATTATTGGGGTCTGTCTACCTAAACTTTATCACATAAAGTTGAGAACAAATTCCTACGGGAATGAATTACCAAACTTTTTATTCGAATTTGTGAGAATGTGATATGACATTATATATTCACAAGTAAAATTATGTAATAAAACAAACATACAAATTTTTATATGGAAACCTTTTTCGGATTAAAAAAGAAAATCACAAGATTTAGAGTCAAAATTTTCTTTACTCTAATACAAATTTGGTTATAATCAATCTTCCAAAATGCCTTCGGATTTGCCATAATACGCTAAAAAATCGAGCAAATAATAATAATAGATAAAATGGAATGTAATTCTTGGTAAAAATGTTTAATTTAACAACCAGAATAATATATTAAAATAATAAAAATTGAAATATGATTATACGCCTAAAAATGGCAAAATTTTCATTCTCTTCTTCTCCCTTTTTGTCACTTGATTCGGCATTCAAAGCATTTTAAATAATAACCCACATGAATTGTCCCAAAATAGAACAAAAAAAAAAAAAAACTTAAAATCATGTCTAACAATAGAACTAGTATTCAAACACCAACAGAAAAATATCCCAAAAATTATCATAATGCACATGCGCACATCATGTTTGCATTGGGCATGGGTATGCTATACTACCCAAGCACGTGTAACATTTATATGTTTATTAGCTGTAGACATTCTATCTAACCCACATAGCTGTCTTCATTAGACGTGTATCAAGTGTTGACATTTTGTTTATGTTGCACCAATGCTTCTATCTTGCATGCATCAGGTACCGTTCAGTAACAACAAAGAAAAAAATATATAAAAGAGTATAAAACTCAAAAGAGAATGATCAATCCCAATAATTATTATCCATCTAGTGGTGAAAGAGTTCCAAATCCCCTGTGCTCATGCTGCAACACTACTACCTGTTCCTCTAAGTCATTCACTTTCTTGCATATCAACTGCTGAGGAGGTGAATATTGTGGAACACACTGTTAAGTGCAAAGCAAGTTATAGGCCTCATCGATATAAACAGAACAGAAGTGTTGGAGGATAAAGGGGTGGCCTACTAATAAGAATGCAGGAACAATCCCTATTTGTCTGAATGAGCGACTAACTGATAAAAATATACGCGCACTGTGAAGTAGAGGCAAGAGAAAAGAAATGAATATCAAATGTTTTACGTGAAAAATTCTTCTGAAATAAAGAAAAAATTACGGGACACTAAATCCATAAAAATTACTAGGTATGAGAAATTGATTATACAAATTATATGAGGCAAAAACAACAACAGAATAAAGGTAAACAAAACTGTAACACTTTGTTTTCACCCACCGCTCTCTTTCTTTTCACTTTCTTTCATTTGATTTTCTCACTGTTACTCAACTATGAGTGTGCATATACACAGACATATATACACATGTCCCTCAACATAACTCAACTTGATGGTTAGTACTCAATTTTCAATGTCTACATGCGTGCGTGTGCACGCCCTGTCATGCCACAGGCGGCGCATGCCTACTCTCACAAACCGATTAGCGTTTAGAGTCCCAAGAATGACGTCTACCAACTACCCAATCAGATAGGTTAACTGTATATCTTTTGGGATATGACAGTCATTCAAACCTTTCATTTTCAGTCGATCAACTCTATTGACCATCCTCTCATATTGGTCGGTTAATCACACCGTTAACCGGTTGAAATAGTCCGTCCTGATTCTTCAGCAGAATCAGTTGTTTCACAACTTTCACCGATCAACATATTGACCAGTAGAGGTTGACCGTTTAGAAGGTTCCGATCAATTATGTTGACCGGAATCCCTTCTTCTTAAAATAGCACACACACATGCTCCGTCCAAGTCCCCTGGTCTTCCACACGGGAGTGATTCCCAACAAACTTTTTCTCACGACTGTGAGGAAGTTAAATCCATTATCCTGGCCAGCCTGCAGCATCTTTCATTTTTTTCCTTCGTTAGAATCTTGGTCATCATGTCTGCCCCATTTTCTTCAGTATCAATCTTTTCCAGTAACAATAGACCGACTTCTAATACATCTCTCACCCAATGATATCGCACATCAATATGCTTTGATCTGGAAAAGAGTGAAGAGTTCTTGTAGAAATGAATGACACTCTGGTTGTTATAGAGTACCACATACTTTTCTTGTCTGAGGCCCAATTCTTAAATGAACTTTTTCATCCACAACATCTCTTTACAAGTTTCTATCTCGGGAATATGCTTGGCCTCTGTAGTAGAAAGAGCGACACATTTTTGTAACTTGGACCGCCAGAAAACTGCTCCTCATATAAATTTCACTAAATATCCTAAAGTGGACTTGTAACTGTCAATGTCTCCGGCCATATCAGCATCCAAATAGCCCACTAACTGAGACTTATCACTTTCAAGATACAAACACCTCTTAAAAGTTTCTCGAATATATCTCATAATCTACTTTACTGCGGACCAATACTCATTTTTTGGATTGGACAGAAACTGGCTAACTGTGCCAACAGCATGTGCTATGTCCGGCCTGATGCATACTAGGGCATACATAGGCTTCTTACGGCTGAGGAGTAGGGAACGCCTCTCATGTACGCTTTCTCTTCGTCTAAAGATGGACATTAGCGACTACTCAACTTGTGATGATTTTCAAGTGGAGTGCTGACAGGCTTAGACTTATCCATATTGAATCGTTAGAATATCTTCTCAAAATATTTTTCTTAAAACAACCATAGTCTCCCTGCTTTTCGATCACGAATGATTCTAACACCACGAATCTAGTTTGTCGGTCCGAGGTCTTTCATGGCAAAGGATTGCCCAAGTTGCTCCTTCAACTTCTTTATCTGATCACTATTTTGTCCAACAATCAACATGTCTACGTAAAGGAGAAGGATAACAAAATCGTCTTCTGAAAACCTCTATGTGAAAACACAGTGATCACAAGTAGTTCGGCGATATCCTTGACTAATCATGACTGATTCGAACTTCTTGTACCACTGTCTTGGAGTCTGTTTAAACCCATATAGGCTCTTCCTTAGACGACAGATTAGTTACTCCTTCCATTTAACCTTGAACTCTTCTGGCTGTTCCATATAGATTTCTTCCTCCAGTTTACTATGAAGAAAGGCTATTCGAACATCCATTTGCTCCACTTCCAGATTTTGGGTGGCTGCCAAGCCCAACAAAACCCGCATGGAGGACATTTTTACCACCGGAGTAAAAATCTCATCAAAGTTGATTCCCTTCCATTGGCTGAAACCTTTCACCACTAACTATGCATTATACTTCGGTTTCATGGTATTTTCATCTATTTTCAACCAGAAGACTCATTTGTTCTTTGGGACTTCTTTTCCTTAGAAAACTTGACTAAATCAAAGGTATGATTTTTATGAAGAGAACCTATTTTATTATTCATGGCTTCCAGCCATTTTTCCTTACTCTTATCTTTTATAACCTCTTTATAACTTTCAAACTCTCCAGTATCAGTGAGTATAACATATTCATTGGGTGACAGACAGACAGACAGACGGTCATCTGTTTTGTGAGGATCGTTTGACAGGCAGATTCTCGGCCGGTTGAGGGATGACTTCATCCTGGTCTTCATCGGGTGCCATAATTGCCTCTCCATTATACTCAACTGCCTCAGGACTATTGTCCTCGTCTTCTAGAGATACCGAACAGACAATTTCGACACTTACTTTGTCCGTCTGCTTGGCATCACACTTGACCTTTCTACTAATATTCTTGATCATTTCATCTTCAACGAAGGTTACGTCCATTAATCGGACAGGTCTTCTCCAAGCTGGATCATAAAATATGTAACCCAACTCATCTTCCCCATAGCACAGAAAGATGCACTGCATCGTATTTGGCTTCAACTTTGTCCTTTCATCCCTTGGGATATGAATGAATGCTTTACATCCAAACACTCGTAGATGATTATAAGATGGCTACTTATTCGACCATATCTTCTCCGACACTTCATCCTTCAAGGGCTTACTGAGCGACCTATTTATGATGTAGGCCGCCGTCTTCAATGCTTCGGCCCAGAAGTATCCAGGAAGCTTAGTTTCGGAAAGCATACACCGTATTCTTGTTAGAAGTGTACGGTTCATTCGCTCAGCCATTCCATTCAACCGTGGCATCTTTGGAGGTATTTTCTGATGCCTAATACCATGTAACCGGTAATAGGTATCAAAAGATCCCATGTATTTACCACCATTATCGCTTCGGACAGTCTTCATTTTCTTTCCCGTCTGTCACTCAACAAGGGCATGAAATTGCTCAAATATATCGAGAATCTAGTCCTTGGTTTTTAATGGCTAGACCCACAGTTTTCTAGAACAATCGTCAATGAAAGAGACGAAATATTGAGCTCCACCAAATGACTTCTTTTTTAATGGTCGACACATATCTGTGTGGATGAGATTAAGCAATTCTGCTTTTGGAGCGAATAAGTCTCCATGAAATGAGACTTTTCTTTTTTTTGCTGGCTAAGCAGTGAGGATACGTCCTTAATCCGTCCTCATTTACTCCGGCGATAAGGCCCTTCCTGGCCAAATGATGTAGTCTGCGTTTACTCATATGGCCCAACCTCCTGTGCCATAAATTCTTGGTCTCCTTGCTGATTGCAGTGTTTTTATCTCCGATCGTTACAGATGCCTTCATAATGTATAGGTCGGAGTACTTTTTTCCTCTTTCCATTACCAGAAATCCTCTGGTCAATTTTTACTCTTATTCACAGAATGTGTTATAATAACTTTCATCATCCAGCCGATTAGTTGAGATGATATTGAGCCTGATATCAGGGACATGTCGAACATCTTTTAACAACAGTTTTGTCCCATTATTAGTAACTAGTACAACATCACCCTTACCAATAATTTGAGATGTTCCTTCATTACCCATCCTTATCACTCCAAAGTCCCCTGGAATGTAGGTTGTGAATAATCCCTTTCTAGACGTGGCATGTAAGGTGGCACTAGAATCAATCACCAATCCAGACTCCTCGTCCGTCAAGTTTGCCACGTTCTCTTCACATGTCAATAGGAGATCGCTTCCTGTGACCACTGAGACGGAGGACTTGTCCTCACCTCGTCCCTTTTCTCCTTTTTCCTTTTCCGCGTTCTCATGCTTCTACTTAAAGTATTATTTCTTGATGTGACCCTTTTTATCACAATAATGGCACTCAAGGTTTTGATACCTTGATTGAGATTTGTTGCGTCCTTTCTATCCAGGTTTCTGTCTGCGTCCTCTACTCCTTCCCCTAGATTCGGCCACAAGTACTTCACTATGAGAAAACGTTGAGGCCCGTTGTGACCGCCTTGATTCATTCATTAGCAAAGAAGCAATTACTTCATCCAACTTTAGCGTATCTTTTCCAAATAGCAGCGTAGTGACAATATGGTCATAAGAAGTTGGCAGAGAGGCCAGCAGCACAAATGCCATGTCCTTCTCCTTGAATACCTCATCAAGGGTCGCCAACTCTGTCACAATCCGATTGAACTCGTCCAAGTATTTTTCTAAACTCCCTCTTTCCAACAACCGCAAGCCATAGAACTGTTTCTTTATATGTAGCCTGGTTGTCCAGGATTTGGACTTATATCGGCTCTCCAACTTCTCCCACATCTCCGTCGGATCAATCAGGCTGAGAACCTCCTAGAGCGTGTTGTCCACCAGGCATAATTTAATAGTATAATTGGCAAGATCTCTTTTATGTTGCCACTCCTACTCAAACAAAATTTTCGACTTATCTTCCTTCTTCTTTAACACTTTTATTGTTCCTTCTTTGGTCAGAATATTCTTCATCCTCTCTTACCAGAGGATGAAGTTACGCTGCCTATTAAACTGTTCTACGCTAAACGATAAATTTTTTGAGAATAATGATGCCATTCAAACGGAATTCTCAAGCCCTCTCTGATACCACTTGTTGGATGACAAGGGGGCGGCCTACTGATAAGAATGCAGGAACAATCCCTGTTGGTCGGAATGGATGACCAACTGATAAAAGCACACGCACATTGTAAAGTAGAGGTAAGAGAAGAGAAATGAATACCAAATATTTTACATAAAAAACCTTCTAAAATAAAGAAAAAATCACGAGATACTAAATCCACAAAAATTACTAGGTAGGAGAAATTGATTACACAAACTATAGGAGGCGAAAACAAGAATAGAATAAAGGTAAACAAAACTTTAACACTTTGTTTTCACCCACCGTTCTCTTTTTTTCACTTTCTCTCCTCTGATTTTCTCACTGTTACTCAACTATGAGTGTACATATATACACACATATATACACACGTCTCTCACCATAATTCAGCTTGGTGATTGGTGCTCGATTTCCAATGCCTGCATGCATGCATGCGCACGCCTTGTCCTACAGTGGGTGACGCATGCCTGCTCCTATAAACCGATCAGTGTTTGGAGTCCCAAGAATAACATCTACCAACTACCCAATCAGGTAGGTCAATTGTATACCTTTTGGAATATGACAGTCATTCAAACTTTTCATTTTCAGTCGGTCAACTCTGTTGACTATTCTCTTATATTGGCCGATCAATTACACCATTGACAGGTCAAAATAGTCCGTCCTGATTCTTCAGTAGAGTCAGTCGTCTGATAACTTTACCGGTCAACATATTGACCGATAAACATATTGACCAGTAAAGGTTGACCATCCAGAAGGTTTCGATCAACTATATTGGCCGGAATTTATTCTTCTTAAAGTAGCATACACACGTGTTTCATTCAAGTCCCCTAGTCTTTCACAATGGAGTGATTCCCAACAAGAAGAAAAGATAAAAAATTAATCTCCGTTTGTTTACTTCGCTGTCAAATAATTAACTTCATTCGTAGACGCAGAAGAATGAGAGCCTTGAACTGCACAATATACTTTCTTCTTGTGTTGTGCATCTACCCATGGTAGTCATTTAATGTTTAACAATGGGGCGCTGCACAATATTCCTCATGTTTGTTTTAGGTTTTGCATGGACATTCTAATATTAGTTTTCATATTCTTCTAATGGTAGAAATTTAGACAACACTTTAGCGTGTTATTTTAATTTTAATCCACTATATTATATGAATAAATTTCAACAACTAAAAGAATAAAAAAGTTGTTCATTTAGGAATATCATAACCAAACTAATTTGTTATCTACATTATTAATATTTGTTAAGCTCAATTCAAAACTAGTAATCGTTCACACTTAAAAAAAAAAAAAAATCTAACGATAGAAATGCAGGGATCATTGTTAAAATTGACATCACCAAAACTAATGACAAATTCGCAGGGAATTTGTGTTTGAGATGCTGGAATGCCTTAAACTCCCCATAAATCCTATTGAACTCATCATCAAGAGTATTTCCAGTACGCCCTTCATAGTCTTATTCAACGGCGAAATTACAGATGCCATCCACCCTTCATGCAAGCTTTAACAGGGTGATCTGCTCTCACAGTATTTGTTCATTATCTGGGTTGAAACCCTATATCACATGATCAACCTTGCAACAACCGGTAGTAAAGGGAAACCATTTCAAGTGTGTAAGAAGGGCTTGGCCTTCTCGCATCTTTTCTTTATGGATGATATGCTCCTTTTTACCCTAGCAAGTAGAAGCTAAATCCAACTGGACAACTTTTGTCAAGCTTCCGATGAGAGCATCAACTACGAAAAGACAAGACTATACTTCCCCTAGTATGTGTATAAGGGGATTGTGAAGGCAATTTAGGAAATTTGTGGGTTCAAGCTTGCGAAGGACCTAGGCAACTGCCTGGGGTATAGGATCCATGGCAGGTTTTTCAATGACTACCACGGATTGGTGGTAGAGAAAATTTATACTTGACTAAGTGATTGGAAAATCAAGTTTTTTTTGGCTGGTGAACCAACTTGATATAGACGGTCTCTCAAGTTGCCCCATATATATATATATATATATATATTGTGCAAACTCACCTTCTTCCTATAGACACTTGTGACTATCTTGACTGGCTCAACAAGGGTATCCTATGGGGAGACATGAAAACACCTTATTAGTTGGGAGGAGGTTTATCGACCAAAAGGAAGAGATCTAGGTCTTTGTAATGCTAGGTATGACAACATTGATATTCTAGGCAAGTTAGGTTGGAAGACCATCAAAAGATTTGATAATTTTTGTGCATACGTTTTTAGAAAATTTGTTGATTTTCTTTCCATCAAACCAAACCTGAGAACATCCACCACATGGTATAGCGTCTTCAAGACTCATGACCTTATCACAGAGGGTATCAAATTCTCCATTGCAACCATAAAAGGACCCACTTTTAAAACACTTGGTTAGGAGATTGCCCGCTTGCCATCATGGCCAATGGAGGAGTTCCTGAAAGTCAGGCCAACCTCCCAATTGCTAACTTTGTCCTTCATGATAGTGAGTGGAATTGGACATTGCTGGAGGACTTGCTCCCACAAAATGCTTATCTCAATTTGAATGCTTTTTTTCCCTCGTAGAATAGTTTTAACACAAATGACAAGATTTGGAAGAGCGGCACCAATATATATAACACCAAACCTGTATGCACCATCTTTCAAGATAATAACTGTAAAAACAATGATAATAGTCGAGAAGTTGTATAATAAAGTTTTTCCCAAAGTACCATCTCTTTATTTGGCCAATGTGGAAAGACAAACTCCTCGCAAACAACAAGAGGAAGCATAGAAAAATGAGTGATACTTACAATTTCACCCAGTTTAATGAAATTGGGTTTATTGTCTATGTTTTGAAGGATTGTACCAAGGCTCACTACCTATGGAAAGAGATTTGGGAAGAAAATTCACCCTTAATGTTAGACCTTTCTCCTTAACTATTGGATCCGACATAACTCCCTAGGACAAGGTAATGTTATTGATTATTTTCTTTTCTTAGCTACTTTGTGGTTCCTGTTGGGGTCACTCCCTCTGTGGTGATTTGTCCGTGGACATGTGGAGAAAATGGACGCGAATTTTTGGAGAGGTCCGAGAACATAAGTCCGAAAAGTCTGTCAAAACGGACGATGACCAGTTGAAGGAGTCATATCCGAAAGGTAGCTGAAGATATGAACGAGGACTTTGAAAATTTAAACGTTGACTCTCTCTCCTTGTAGGCCTGCTACAGTTGCGTTTACAGGTGGGCAATTGACCCACCCTGATTGAAAGTTTGAGGCTACTACAACTTCCAATGGACGACAAGCCTACCACTTTGCACGCCAGGCGTGCGCTTACTGTGGCAGGCCTAGGAGGCGAGGTCCTGCCACCCTATTGTTAGGGTGGCTGGCCGCCCACTAGGCCTCTTGTATATATATATATATATATATATATATGTGCACTTGTGCCCTTTATTTATGGGCATCACTTGAGTGTGCATAGAGAGAGCTGTGGGCAAGTCGTTGCTGTAAAGATAGAAGGAGAGAGACACTTTTCTAGAGAGATTGAGAGATATATACTTGTGATTGTTTTCTTTGTTTGGGCTTGTATAACTAACTTTCTTGTAAACAATCAACTATTTATAGTGTATTCTTTTATGATTTTTTCCTTTATTGAGAAGGGTCTTTCCACGTTAAAATCTCGTGTGTATGTTTTCTCACTTATTCTATCTCTACTGTTACCCGTCCGTCCGAGTGCTTATCTCTGTTTGCGTCTGAGTGATCTGTCCGAGCGGTCACCGTATCTTCCGTTTTGTACCTACAAGTGGTATCAGAGACGTGGTTCTTTAAACGGTGACCTTGTTGCTGGCTGTTATGGAGGTCAGGAGTAAAATGACTTGCTTAAACAGAACCAACTTTGACACTTGGCAGAGCAAGATGTTGGACTTGCTCTTTGTGAAGTCCATGCACAACCCGGTCTTTGCCACACAAAAGCCGGCGAAAAAATCGGACGAGGAGTGGACGTTGGAGCACAAGCAAGTGTGCAGTTACATCCGACAATTCGTGGACGATAACATGTACAACCATGTTCAGGGAGAGTCGAATGCCAAAGTGTTCTGGGAGAAATTACAGAAGCTGTATGCCTCCAAGATAGGCAATAATAAAATCTTTCACTTGATGAAGCTCATGCTGATTTGGTACAAAGATGACTCATCTATCGCTGACCACCTAAATGAATTCCAGGGTTGTGTTGATTGCCTGAGTGGTATGGGGATCAAATTTGAGGATGAGGTACTCGGACTCTGGCTCCTAGCAACCCTCCTGGACTCATGGGAGGTGATGAGGATCACCATTGCCAACACAGCTCCTAACGGCGTGGTGACTTTGAAGATGGCTAAAGGAGCGATGCTAAACGAGGAGATGAGACGCCGGTCTTAGGATACGTCCCCCTTCAGCACTCCGAAATCCTTGTCACCGAATCAAGGGGAAGGAGCCGAGAACGTGGCCCAAAGTCTGAAGACAAAGGGTGGAGTAAGTCACGTTCTCGACATCAGAACATGGAGTGCCATCATTGTGGTAAGAAGTGGCACATCAAGAGGTTTTGTTACAAGTGGAAGCATGAAAACGCTGGAAAAGATAGGGGTGAAAAGAGACGTGACGAGGAAGAGTCCTCGGTCTCTGTTGTCACAGGAGGTGACCTCCTCTTGGCCTGCGAGTCTGAGGACTTTGTGACCGTAGCCGAGTAGGCCTCTGATTGGGTGGTGGATTCTGGCGCATCTATACATGTTACCTCCAGGAGAGAACTGTTTTCTACTTACACTCCGAGTGCCCACGGAGTGTTAAAAATGGGCAACATAGAGACGTCCGAGATCATTGGATGGGGCGATGTCTCCTTGGTGACAAATAATGGAGCCCGACTGATATTGAGGGACGTCCGACATGTCCCGAATATTCGTATGAATATAATTTCGGTAAGACGGCTTGATGACGAAGGCTATTACAGCGTCTTTTGTGACGGCGGTTTTAAGCTGACAAAGGGATCCATGGTGGTTGCCTGAGGAGAAAAGACCTCAAGCCTTTATGCACTGAAAGCCACAGCCGATGTGGTAGAGGTGAATGCCACAAGATGTATGGAGTCCTTGGGCCTGTGGTATAAAAGGTCCGGACACATGGGTGAGAGGGGCATGAGTCATCTGGCCAAAAAGGGTCTCATCCCAAAGTTGGATGAAGAAAAGCCGAGGACTTACTCTCACTGCATGGAGGGAAGCAACGGAGAGTCTCCTTTCAGGGAGATGCATCATCCAGAAGGTCCGAGGTCTTAGAGCTCGTACGCACAGATGTGTGTGGACCCCTCCCGAAAAGGTCTTTTGGAGGAGCACAGTATTTTGTCTCCTTCATTGACGATTGCTCGAGGAAGTTGTGGGTGTTTCCGCTCAAGACCAAGGATTAGGTCGCGGGAATCTTTGAGCAGTTCCATGTTCTCATTGAGTGGGAGATCGGAAGGAAGTTGACGGCCGTCCGGAGTGATAACGGTGGAGAGTATATTAGGACTTTTGATGCCATTTGCAGAGCACACGGTATCAAATATCAGAGTACTCCACCGAATACGCCACAATTGAACAGCGTTGCCGAGGGGATAAACCGCACCCTGATGGAAAGGGTCAGGTGCTTGTTGTCCGAGGTCAGGCTTTCGGGATCCTTTTGGGCCGAGGCCTTGAAGACGGCCACCCATATGATCAACCGCTCGCCTAGTAAACCTTTGGACGAGAAAGTCCCAGAAAGGATCTGGACCGAGAAGGAGCCAACTTTCAACCATCTTTGGACATTTGGCTGCAAAGCCTTTATTCATATTCCGAGAGATGAGAGGAGCAAGCTAGAACCAAAGACAAAGCAATGTGTCTTTCTGGGTTACGACGAGCATGAGTTTGGGTATAGGTTCTATGACCCAGTGGAAAAGAAGTTGGTCCGATCCCTTGACGTGATCTTTGTTGAGGAAGAGACCATTGAAGACATTGGGAAAGAGAAGAAGTCTCAACCCAATACTTCCTGGACAAACAGAGTGGCCGTTGAGGCTGTCCGACCAGTACCTCTAGAGTTCGAGGTCGGCGGACCAAGAATAGCCGGTAACAATAATGAGGCGGTTCCAACCCCTCAAGACAATTGGGTTGAAGATTTGGCACCTCAACAGGCCGAGGTGGCTCCTATGAGACGGTCATCCAGGGAGAGACGTCCGTCTGTTCGCCTGCCAGCAAGTGAGTACATCCTGCTCACTGATGCAGGAGAACCTGAGGACTTTGGCAAGGACATGAACATGCTTAGAAGGACAAATGGTTTGAGGTCATGAAGGAAGAAATGACCTCCCTTCATGAGAACCATACCTTTGAGTTTGCTAAATTGTCCAAGGGGAAGAAAGCCCTGAAGAACAAATGGGTCTTCCGGCTGAAAACGATCGAGGACACTGTGCACCCAAGACACAAGGCACGGCTTGTGGTTAAGGTTTTAGTTAACGCAAGGGTGTTGACTTTGATAAAATTTTTACACCTATTGTTAAAATGTCCTTGGTATGTGTGGTGCTCGGACTGACAGCAGCTTTGGATCTGGAGATAGAGCAACTAGACGTCCGAATAGGATTTCTTCATGGTGATCTTGAGGAAGAGATCTACGTGGAATAATCAGAAAGGTTCGAGGTCGAGGGGAAGGAAGGAATGATCTGTCGTTTGAAGGAGAGCTTGTACGGGTTGAAGTAAGTTCCAAGACAGTGGTACCGAAAGTTTGAGTCTGTCATGGTCGAACGAGGTTACCATAAGACTACTTCCGACCACTGTGTCTTTGTCGAGAGATTTTCAGAGAATGACTTCGTCATCCTCCTCCTTTATGTGGATGACATGCTAGTTGTTAGAGAGAACAGTGCTCGGATCAAGGAACTAAAAGAGCAATTGGGGCAGTCATTTGCCATGAAAGATCTCGGACTGACAAAGCAGATTTTGGGGATCAGAATATTTTGTGACCGAAGGGATAAGAAGCTCTGGCTATCCTAGGAATGCTATGTTGAAAAGGTACTTCAGCGATTCAATATGGAAAACTCCAAGCCTGTCAGTATTCCTCTGGCCAACCACTTTAGGCTAAGCAAGTAGCAGTGTCTATCCTCGGATACAGAGAAAGTACGCATGAGTAAGATTCCTTACTCCTTAGCTTTTGGTAGTCTGATGTACGCGGCCGTACGTACGCGGCCAGACATTGCTCATACGGTTGGTCTTATCAGCTTATTTCTCTCAAACCCAGGAATGGAGCATTGGTCCGCGGTAAAGTGGATTTTCAGATATCTCCGTGGGACTTCGAAAATGGGTTTGCATTTTGGAGGGGAGAAGCTTTAGCTGGTTAGGTACACGGACACAGACATGGCCGGGGACGTTGACTCTCAGAAATCAACGTCCGGGAACTTGGTAAAATTTATGGGAGGGGCAGTCTCCCGGTAGTCTAAGTTGTAAAAGTGAGTTGCTCTCTCAACTACGGAGGCAGAGTTCATTGTCGTGACTGAGGCCTGCAAGAAAATGCTCTGGATGAAAAGGTTCGTCCAAGAATTGAGTCTAAGGCAAGAAGAGTACGAGATCTTTTGTGATAGCCAAAGTGCCATTCACTTGTATAAAAACTCCTCATTCCATTCTAGGTCGAAGTATATTGATATTCAATATCATTTGGTGAAAGATATTTTTGATGATGGGCAGCTATCAATAGGAAAGGTCCGGACTGATGAGAATGGCTTGGACATGTTGACCCAGGTTTTGCCAAAGGAAAAGCTAGAAGTTTGTTGTGACATTGCCGGTCTGACTAACTTCGCTCACACTCCGTCGTGAGGGGAAGTTTGTTGGGGTCACTTCCTCCGTGGTGATTTGTCCGCAGACATGTGGAGAAAATGGACGCGTACTTTTGGAGAGGTCCGAGAATATAAGTCCGAGAAGTCTGTCAAAACGGACGATGACCAGTCGAAGGATTCATATCCGAGAGGTAGCTGAAGACATGAACGAGGACTCTGAAAGCTTAGACGTTGACTCTCTCTCATTATAGGCCTGCTACAATTGCGTTTATAGGTGAGCAGTTGACCCACCCTGATTGAAAGTTTGAGGCGGCTACAACTTCTAATGGACGACAGGCCTACCACTCTGCACGCCAGACGTGCGCCTGTTGTGGCAGGCC
>JAODPA010112269.1:0-19376 GCA_025585075.1 Nepenthes mirabilis
CATGCATATATTTTATTTCATTAAAAAATTATCGAATATAATGTCTTATAATAGCATGCATTTACTCAGCAGATTATAAAAAGTCATGAAATGTCAAATTTAAAGTCTATTAATTGCATATTTATTTCCTCAATAAATTATGACATTACATTAAAAAATGAAACATTCACTTGAAATATCACTAAATTAATTGTCAAAGAAATATAATTGCATGGTGGATAAGTCCTAAAATTCCCAATTTACAAATTTATGTTAAACCATTAAATTCAATTAATGAAACCACAATACCCAGAAAATCAATAGTTGCCCAGGGGCTATCCCTTCCAGATCAAAGTCGGAGGTCTTGAGTTTGAGCAACAAGAAGCACAAAATTTTTATTTTGTGAATGGATATTACAATAATAATATCAATTCTATGATTTTAACAAAAAATACAAAAACAAATCATATCAACTCTAATACTAATCTTAAAAATATATAACAAAATTAGATTTTGATAAACCTTGATTTAGCCAAAATTAGGATATTACTAATTTATTTCCCGAATTATGAAGATTTCAATCTCACTGGTAGAATATTCTACTGCATAATCACTCACAATATTCATATTAAAAATGTACAAGGGAGAGATAGAGAGAAATTATTCCTTGAAGAACATTGTGTGGGGTGCAATTGTAAATAGGAGAAGTTGACTCTATCTATATAATGCTCCAACTTATGAACTTTGATTAACAAATAAAACTCAACCTTTTCAAGCAATTAAGAAAGACAATAATCTCATTTTTTTTTTTTTTTATAAATGGCCAATTATGGACATCATTTCATATCCAAAAATCTAACAATTTCTTGTAAAGGATTTGATAATTTTAAATGTTTGAATTTTCTTCAAGATATAAAAAGAGATTGAAGAAAATGATGCTGATATTCTTTAAAATAAAGATAGAAATTTGTTATGTTTTCAAAGGGCTAAAGAGGAAGGCATGAAATTTCAAAATTTTGAAGTTGTAGTTAGAAAATTTGAAGCTTTGAAACATATAAACTTACTAAAAGAGTACTTCATTTGAAGCTTTGACACAATTGGAGATTGTGAGCATTTCATTGGAGTACATACATATAAGAAATGAAGATAAATTACAATATGGATCCCCTCTCTCTACTCCTAGAGTATTTCTAGGACTCGAGGTTCAGGACAATAAGGCTGCCAATCACAGGTAAGATGAAGAATGATAGTAAGCTAGTCACCGACTGCAAGCTCAGCAATATTGTACTCTGACTGCAAGCCCACCTAATTCGCCTGCTCCACACCCATGAGAAGGTATATATGTAAAACCAATTATACAGTGTGCATGCCAACTAAGAGGCACAAAGACCATCATCTGAACCAGGATGGCTCAAGTGCTACTGTAGCAATAATGTGGTATATCTTTTAGCCAGAATTCTATTTATAATAAAAAGGCACATAAAGAAGCATATGTCCAACCTATAGTAGCAATACAAGGACGCAAGTGCTACTGTAACCTCTGCAGTATTTAGATGGAGTTACAATAGAAATATCAAATAATAGAGTTGAACTCCTTATTCTTTGGGTAGAGAGGAAATTGAACTCAAAATCCTCAAATTCCATAGCAGTACGTTTGGTTGTTGGAATGGAATAAGGTAATAATAGAATAGTTATTCTAGGGAATAGAACAGAATGAGAATAAAATTGAAATTGTTATTTTTATATTTGGTTATTGGAATATAATGCGTACCTATATCCGACTTTGAACAGATTCGGATTCGTTTGATTGTTTAGGTCCGACTCCGTTCACCGAGTCTGAATCCTGCACACCATTACAATAAATAAGAGGTCAGGTGTCGGCGGGATGTTGTCCTACCGAAAACACTCCGACGCTCAAATCAGTAATAAGCCTTCGAACTTTAAGAATGTGAACTGATAAGTAAAAAGAGAGAGAGCAAGAATGAGATTGGTGGGAGTGTTGGCCTGTAGATATAGAGACGTTCCGATGACTCGTTGACAGTATGGTTTCTCGACTTGATGTTCACAAGGAATGAGTGAGAGTTACGTCCTGAAAGCGTGGTAGCTTAGAAGGACGGTTATCAGGAAGCGGGCGAAATCTCTGTAATCTGGAGGCTTGGAGTGGGATTGGCAAAGTAAGCAATTGAGAGTAAGTATGCTCAAGCACTGCGCTACATTTTGTGTCTGCGTTCGTATCTTAGATCGTGTACCTCTAGAGTGGAAACTCTGGGGTTATATAGCTGGTGGGGAGTGCGACCTTCCTTGGCTAAGAAGGTGTGATCTCTTGCCTGGTATTGGGTGGCCTTCCTTGAGTAGGAAGGCTTGACTGGCGTGATCTGATGAGATTGTTTCCTTTTTGAGCGGGTAACCGGTCTCCAGATTATCTTCCTTCCTTTTGTATTTTTTTTACCGTTGGACTCTATCGTTGGTAAGAAGAGAGAATCTGGCGCCTTCCTCATAGGGAGAGCGCTGAATCTGTTGATACTTTCTTTAGAGGAGATTGACTTCAAGGAAAGTGTGAAATCAGGGAAAGGACCGTTGCTTGTCATGTACGGGAACGCCTGCCAAACTGGGCCTAGCCCGTATTAGGTTTTATATCTTTTCGCGGCCTACTACTACAGTACTTTCGGTCAACAGAAATGTTAACCGTCTTGAGGGAGCGCGTTGGCCGTCTAGTTGGCGCACCGGGCGGTCAACTCTAGTGTTGATCGTCTAATGCGCGTTTGGACTTTTTTGGACTTTTGGCCTTTTTTCTTATTGGACTTGCTAGCTATAGGCCTACCCATCACTGGCCTACCCATCACTAGCCTCCCATGCTGGTAGTCAGGAATCTAATCTCTGGCATGTTTATGATGGGATGTGCTTATTTTTGCTGGCGGAGTCATTGCTCGTCTGAAGAGGAGCCTTGAGTACTTCCAAAATATTGACCAGATTTGTTGACCATTCTTTGAAAGTTTTCGGGCAACTTAGAGAAGGAAGCGTTGGTAATTAGCGGTCCTGTCAGAAAAGTGTGCCACGTTCTCTATGCGGTACGTTCAAGATCCCGATATTTAATGAGCCGGAGGATCTGATTTGACAGCCTTCTTTTAGGGAAATGACACGTAGCGGTAATGATGGCACAGGCTTTCGAGACGATTTTGTGTTCACACGGGTTTTTAAATCGCCTGCTTGTTTCATTTTGAATTTCCTGTGCCTTCCTTGTTTCTTCGTCTTCCTTATTCCGTTTAAGAAGAAGAAAAACCCTAGCTCTGACTATGGCTTCTATCACCGACATCGCCTCTGTCTTGAGAGAAAATGATGTGAAAGTCTTGTACGTTGAGTACAACATTCTACAGGAGATCGCTTTCCGCGTTCCAGGGAAGGACGACAGAGCTTTCTTGCCGCCCACGGGCTTCGTGGCCATATTCGAAGCCCATTTGAGGAGTGGGCTCCGCTTTTCAGTCCCCGACGAGCTGATATCGATTTTTTGGGCGCTTCAAGTCCCTATCGCTCAGTTTCATGCTAATGTCGTCAGGTACCTGTGCTCCATTTGCATCTTCCTTCGTCAACACTCGAGGCTATTGACGATGTCAATGGTTAGGGGGATCTTCAAGATCAATCAAGGAACAGAGTGGATTTCTTTATCCCCCACGGCAGTCTCAAGATAATCACCGCCATATACGACTCCCTCAAGAATTGGAAGAACCGGTTCTTTTTTGTTAATGTGGGAGAGTCCTGGCCCTTGCCCAAGGAGTGGGGTCAGGTGTCTGAGGTGTATACGAGGGCGTCTTCGGAGGCGAAGACGGCATCCCTGGAGTGGCTGGTTAAACTGGTAGAGGATAATCTAGGAGACTTCCGGAGAGACCACTTGGTCTCTCGTGTGGAGGCAAAGAAGGCCAAGTGGGGGCCTCCGTCTCCAATCCAGAAATTGAAAATCCCGCCGCCGGAGGTCTTATAGAGAAAGAAGAGGAAAAAGGGTTTTATCATTGGTCCCCACCCGTCTGATGCAAGTCTCCCAGTCCAAGGTAAAAGAGGGCGGCCTCGGTGGTACCTTCTTCGTCGTCCTCAGGGCTTGACTACCTCTCTGTTAGGCATTTTGTGGGTGTTGGCACCACATTTGGGATAGAAGTGGACCTGGCCTTTGAGGCTTACGAGGCCATGTTGAGCTGTGGCGTTATCCTGGCACAGCCTGCGCCATTGGGGTCTACTCGAGAGCCATCCATCAAGGCACCTGGGCCGCAGGAGCCATTGGTCAGATCGCTTGTTGTGGTAATTTCGGTTGAGCAGCAGGAGCCAATTTTGGAGCCCCTCCATCGTTTCCAGGGAATCAGTCAGGACAGAGGATACTACAGAGGATCCAATGGTGGAGTTCACGGCTGAGGTCGCTGCCAGCCCTGCTAACATGGGTCCCCTTCCTGGCTCACTGCCTTTTGTGTCGGAACTGGGTGCGAGGCCAGACAGGCCAGTGCGAAGAATTTGAGAGGTATAAATTCTGTTGCCCGCCTTGTCTTTTGATTTGTCTTTTCTAACCCCCCTTTTTTGTGCAAGCTGACAAAGTATTGAGCGCAGTTGCCAAGGCACACAGGCAGAGAGACATGGTAATCTCTGATAGGGACAGAGAGATCTCCTGACTCAATGCTAAGCTGGTGGCTCTGGGGGCAGAGCATCGAGAGGACGCAGCTGCCTTGGAGTCTGTTCAGGCAGGCATAGAGGCGGAGAACTTGAGCTTGAAAGCAGAGGTCGTCCGTTTGAAGGAGGAGAACGAGCGTGCTAAAGGGCTCCTTGATCAGCTTGCAGGGCAAATGGCTACCCTTGAGAAGGACTTGAGCCTCCATATCCGTCCCCACGAAGTTGAGGGCATGATACTAGCGCGGTTGTGGGAAGGGATCAACATTAACCGACGTATTGTGCGGCTGGTTGATCCTGACTTCCTTGTGGATCTTATCAATTTATCGAACCGGTCAGCACAACGTCGCGACAGCCTCGTGGGGGAGCCTCGAGACAAACAAGGGCCACTGCCGCCTCCATAGCTTTCATGATTGTAGTTTTTTTATTTTTATTTTTTTTTAATTCAATGATGCATCTTTCCATTTAGCAATAATACAAGTAGCTTCGTGCATGTCACATGTTCTTGCTTTTTACAGCTGCTTTTTGTATTTTGCTTCTTTGCCTTTCTTGGCGGCCAACTGGGCAGGATTGCTGCGAGTTGGCCACCCGCCTTATTTTTGGGGCACTGATGGTGTTTTCTCGGCCGATGCTTGTGTTAAGCTGACTTAGTATTCGCCTGTGGGTAAAGCTTGGTGGCGTTGCCCAGGTGCTAACTTGGGCGGCCTGCTTTGGTAGAGCGTTTTGCTCCAATTGACTATTGTTGGTTGATTACGCTATTTCCTTATGAAGAAGGTTGTCGTGTGTGCTGTGTTAGCCCCCTAAGATTTTTTTTTGACCTCTAATGGGCCACTTGGATGACCAAGGTTTAGATACGACCATTCATAGGCCGCCTGGATGACCAGGGTTTAGATACGGCCTTTCATGGGCTGCCTAGATGACCAGGGTTTATATACAACTGCTCATAGGCTTCCTAGATGACCAGAGTTTAGTAACAAGAGGGTGAAGACCCTCCCTAATTAGGGGCAGCCTAGGTCGTTTCGAACCTGCAATGAAAACCACATATATATACATATGCAACATGCTAAGGAAACACTTGTTTTAATAATTTAATCGTGCACACAAATGATCACATGCAATCATGCAGAATACATACCTGGGTCCTTATTGGAAGTAGCATTTGAGGTGGATTGCATTCAACGTCACCAGGACCAACTTTTCGTCCTGATTCCGGAGCTTGTATGCCCTGTTTCGCAGGATGGAGGAGACTAAGAAAGGCCATTCCCAATTCGGGGAGAGCTTATTCCGGCCGGTCACCTTTCCCGTAGCCTCGATGCTCTGTAAGACGAAGTCTCCGACATCGAACTGCCTCGCTTTCACCTTTTTGTTGTAGTAGCGGGCGACTCAATGTTAGTGGGCTGCAGTCCGTATTCTAGCGGTATCGCGAACTTTTTCTAACAAGTCTAGGTATTCCTGAATTTTCTAGGAGTTATCCTACGGGTCGAAAGATTCCACCCTAAGGCTTGGGAGCCCGATTTCGATCGGGATTACCGCTTCAATCCCTTAGTAGAGGCTGAAGGACATCTCACGCATTGGTTCCTTTGGAATTGTTCGATAAGACAAAAGGATTGAGGCGAGCTCGTCTATCCAGGAGCCCCCTTCGTCCTCCAGCTTGGTCTTGAGCCCGTGGAGTAGCGTTCGATTCGTGACCTCTACTTGTCCATTCGCTTAGGGGTATGCCATCGAAATTTGGACCAGCCTAATCCCAAGGCTGGTGGTGATGGGTTTTCCTGAGAATTGAGTTCCGTTATCAGTCACAATGACTTCTGGAATGCCAAATCTGCTGATGATGTTCTGGCAGACGAACTCAAGTGCATTGTGTTCTGTAATTTTGGCCAGCGGGACAGCCTTGACCAACTTCGTGAAGTAGTCGATATCCGCTATGATGAATTTTCTTTACCCGGTTGTAATGAAAAATGGGCCAAGAATGTCAAGCCCCCATTGCGCGAAGGGCCACGGCGCCTGAAGGGATTTCATCTCGGCGGACAGCTGGTGGCGAAGGTTTCCATGAAGCTGGCAACTTTTGCACCTTTTTACAAACTCTAGTACATCCTTTTTCATCGAGGGCCAATAGTAGCCCTGTTGCATGATTTTGAATGCTAGGTTTTTTTCGCCCATGTGTGATCCACAAATTCTAATGTGTACTTCGCTCAAGACGTAGTCCGCCTCTTTAGGGGCTAGGCAACGGAAGTATGGAGTCGAGTAGCCACGGCGATACAGCCGCCCGTCCACTATAGTGTACCAGCCAGCCGTTCTCTTTATCCGACTGGCCTCTTCTGCGTCTTCTAACAATGTTTTGTCCGCTAGATACCTTTGATAGGGTGTCATCTAGTTTTTCGTCTCAGAGACCTGCATCACCTCCTATCCCTCTATACTGGGAGCATTCAGGACCTCCTCATGTTGTTCGAGTACTGTTCTGAATTTTCGGCCGCTACTACTCTTGCCAACTGATCGGCCTTCCAGTTTTCAGTTCTTGGAACATGGACTAAGGTTAGATTGTCAAAGTTGCGGGCGGCCTTCCTTGCCCTGGCCAAGTATTTTGCCATATGTGGGTTGTTTGCCTCGAAGTTTCAATTAACTTGGTTGACGATCAGCTCAGAGTCGCTGTAAATAGCCAGTCGCTTGGCTGAGCACTCTTTTCTAATCTTAACCCGACCAGTAGGGTTTCGTATTCGGCAACATTGTTGGTAGCCGAAAAGTCGAGTCTAAGGGAGTATTTCACCTGAAACACGTTAGAGGTTGTGAGGACTACCCCTGCTCCACTGTCCGTGCCTGTGGATGATCCGTCCACATAGAGTACCCATTCTGGAGCCTCCATGTGCTGCTCCGCGTTCTTTGAGAGCTGCTTTTCGAGAATCGGGATCGTGGTCTCAACAATGAAGTCGGCCAGAGCTTGTGCCTTTATAGCTGGCCTGGGTCTGAACTCGATGTCAAACTCGCCCAATTCGATAGCCCACTTTACCAATCGTTCAGAAATATCAAATTTCTGGAGTATGCTCTTTAGAGGCTGGTCAGTGAGAATTATGATGCGGTGTGCCTGAAAATAGGACATTAGTTTTCACGCGAAAAATATGGGAGCTAAGACCAACTTTGCTGTGCGCGGGTAGCGCGTCTTTGGGCTGGTCAGCATTTTACTCACATAGTAGACCGGCCGTTAGGTATCGCAGTCCTGGCGTACGAGGACGAGGCTGAGGGATACTTCTGACACCGCCAAGTAGAGGTACAACTCTTTGCCGATCTTAGGCGATGTTAGTAATAGCGGGCTAGCCAGGTACTACTTCAACTCATTGAAGGCCGCCTGGCAATTTGCCGTCCATTAGAACCCGTTTGATTTTGTTTCCCTCAGAGCCTTAAAGAATGGCTGATACTTGTCACCAGACTTCGCTAGGAAGCTGGACAAGGCTGCCAATTGTCCAGTCAGTCGCTGGACATCCTTGACACTTTGTGGGGGAGCCATGTCCACGAGGGCCTTGATCTTCTCTGGGTTTGCCTTGAACCCTCGTTGGGAGATGATGAAACCCAAGAATTTTTTTGAGGCTACCCCGAAGACGCACTTAGTAGGATTCAGCTTCATTTGATACTCACGGAGTACCTCAAATGACTTCGCCAGATCACGAATATTGTCGCCTGTAATTCTGCTTTTGACGAGCATGTCGTCAACATATATTGCGGCCGATCTATTTTTTGAACATTTTGTTTACCAATCGCTGGTAGGTGGCTCCTGCATTCCTCAGTCCAAAGGGTATCACTTTATAGCAGTAAGTCCCTGGTCTGTCATGAACGAGGTATACTCTTTGTCCTCCGAACTCACCCGGATCTGGTTATAGCTTGAATAGGCGTCCATGAAGCTCAGCAGCTTATACCCGGATGTCGAGTCACCAGCAAGTTAATCCTGGGTAAAGGAAAGCTGTTCTTTGGTCAGGCTTTGTTAACGTTGGTAAAATCGACGTACATTCTCCACTTCCCGTTGCTCTTCTTTACAAGGACTACGTTAGAGAGCTAATCAGGGTATTGGACTTCCCGGATAAATCCAGCATCCAACAGTTTCTTTACTTCCTCCCAGATGGCGATCAACTTTTTCACTAAGTAGTTTTTTTGCTTTTGTCTGACGGATTTTCGGTCCGTCTCGAGACCTAGCTTGTGGACAATTACCCAGTCCGGAATCCTAGGCATGTCAGCGGGAGTCCATGCAAAGATGTCAGCGTTCCGTCACAGGAATATGATCAGTTCTTCGTGCAGTGCACTGGTGAGTGAGCCGCTGATTTGTACGCACCTTTCTGGATCTTCTAGATTTAATGGGATTAGGTTAGTTGCTTCACCGGACTATGCCTATTGCAAGATTGTCTCGTTTCAATGGTCAAGTTCTCCTATTGCTTTGGTGCTGTCGCTAGGAGCGATTTGGGACATGTAGCATGTCCGTTAGGTGACTTGGTCACCTAGTACTTCATCCACACCGTATGGCGTTGGAAATTTCATTTTAAGGTGTGGTATTGAAGTGACGGCCCCGAACGCTGTTAGGCACGGGCGGCCCAATATTGCGTTGTATACAGAGGGCAAGTCGACTACCAAGAAGGCGAGTATACGACTTGCTGTTCTCGGGTATTTTCATAGGGTGACTTTTAGTCGGATCGTCCCTTGAATGGGCACCAGTTTGTTGTCAAGGCCATACAATGGGCTTTTTGTAAATTTTAATCGACTTTTTTTTAAACTAAGTTTAAAAAATGTATCGAGATAAAGCAAATTACGAGAAATTTCATTATCAACAAATATTCGTTTCATCTAATAGTTAACGCTACCGTCGGAAATGAGTGCAGATACAACAAGGGGGTCTGCATGGGGAAAACTACTTGTGTCAGGTCATCGTCACTAAAACTAATGACATTGTCGGTAGTGCGTTGCTTCTTCCTTCTTGCGTGCTGGTCCTTATTGTCCGTCGGGTTCTTGATCGGCCGGGTGGTTATCATGTTGACCACTCCTACCGCGGCCCGATTTCGTGGTGGAGAGGACCCCGATCCTTCTCCGCTTATGGTGCCAGAGCTCTAACTAGGGTCTTTAATGAACCTGGTGAGGTGGCCCCTTCTGATTAGTTCCTCAATTTCCCGCTGAAGGGTCTTGCAGTCCTCCGTGGAGTGCCCGGGAGATCGATAGAAATCGCAGTACTTGGCCGAATTTTCTTCCTCTGCCCTCTTAAGTGGTTTTGGCCACTTAAGAAACTTCTCCCCAAGGATTTACATGAGGACGTTTGAGCGCGTATTAGTCAAGGGAGTTAGGTTGATAGGCCTGTAGTCCTTGCGCTCTAGCAGCCCAATCCTGTGGCGATTTTGGTGGGAGTGATTACCACTGTTGTATTTCTTGTTTCCTTCAGGCGGGAAAGAGCGAGACTGTTCAGGTTGGTCGGGACGTTTAGCCTTATTGGCCTCTTCTGCTACCGCATAAGCCCTGGTGATGGACTCCGCTTCCCGAAAGGTCAGCAGATTCTTATGCGCCAGGTGCCTGAAGAACTCTCCATGCCTGAAACTGCCTAGTTTCATTTTCTTCGTGAGTCGAGGGATCCGCCTAGCTTCTACCATGAAACGATCTAGGAACCTCCGTGGGTTCTCTCCATGCTTCTGCTTAATGTGCGACGGATGCCATGGCTGTTTTTCCTCCCTGCGGCTCGAGGCATACTGAGACAAGAAAAGATTCGTAAGTTCCTGAAAGCTTCAAATCGAGTCTGATGGGAGATGATGGAACCAAATGGATGCGTCCCCTTTTAAAGTGAGCGGGAAGCAGTGACACATGGTTGCGTCCTCCAACCCTTGTAGACCCAGATGAGTGCGGAAGTGAGCAAGATAATCGACAAGATCTGCACTCCCATCATAAGAGTCAAGGGCTGGCATTTTAAACTTCGTCGACATGGATGGTTTAAGATCTCCGCTGTGAAGAGAGATCTATCGATGTTGGCCGCGCGCTCATCGTCTTTGAAGATGCGGTTCCATATCTTCTCCAGCCTCAGATCTACTGGAACGGTATTAGCAGATCTTTTGGAGTTGAGATATGCCCTCAACTCTGTTCTCTCCCTAGCTTGTTCAGCGCTCGGGCGGCTACTATCTCTGGCGCTTACAATGGCAAGCATGCAACGAACCTAAAGCATGTCATAGAAAAACTAAAAACATAAGACAATCCAGGGAGAGATTCTAGCAAAGGATGAATTTCATTCTTGCTTAAAAATATTCTATGTACAAAGTATATGCGGAAGGCAATATGTATACATGTACATAGCAAATCCGCAGTCCTCCCTCAGAAGGTTCAAAATAAAGAGAGTTATCCTGCTACTGAGGCCCTTGTGGTCCGGAAGGCTCTGCTTGGCTAGACGACCCCGGCTGTCCAGAAGATCGAGGGTCGCTTGAAGACCTAGGCCGAGGAGGGCTAGGAAATGGCCTGCCAGAAACGCCACACAAGTCTTCTGAACACGTGGCACTAGCGTTCTGAGGATCAAATATGGCTATGGGAAACCGTGGATGTAGCAATTTGATCACTTGGCGGCACAAGTAGATATCGTCCCAGTATTTGCCCTCTAGAGTAGGAGCCATGTTCGCGACCCTTATTGAAGTTCTCAGCACCTCTTCCAGCTAGACGTTCCTATCCCACAACAACCTGTGCTGGACTTGCTGGAGCCTCAACATGTCTTCAAGAGAAGTGATCTTTCCTCTGGCAGTAGCAAGCTCAGCCTCTAAGCGTTTGTTGACCTCATCAAAGGCCCTTGCAACTTCCAACTCTACATAAGCTTGGGCAGCCTCAGCGATGATTGTGCCAAGACCACCGGTCATCTCCTAAAGCTGTGAAATTTAAAGTAGGACAGTGAGATGTAGACGGGAGAATGCAGAGTCAAGAACAACATGAAAAAGTGCTTTGGTCACAAAGGAGCTCCCTAGAATGCTCTCCTCACCGGGGACCTCAGGCTCCTCGGACCTCTCGGCCGTAGCCTCCAGCACTGCAGGAATCTCAACCGCAATCTTTGACCTAGGGACATATTCATCCAAATCAATGACTGAGGGCTCAGTGGTCTGCACAGGTTCCATGACCAAGCTCTCTTCCTCGGTAGCACCAGGAATTGCATCAGCATCCTCATCTGGGGGCACATCCAAAGTACAAGATGGAGTCATCATTGGGCTATAAACTTGGATCTTGAGGCATAGAGGCTCGACAGTCCCTACGATAAGTGGCTCTGTAGGCTAATCTTCCTCGACCTCGGCTACCTCAGTGGTCGTTGTCCCTGTGGGCGTCATTGCTGCTTCCTCGGTCGGTGTCGCGCTAGCCTCCCTCATATCGCGAGCTATGATGCCATCCTTGGGAGGGTTATTGATCCACTCTAATACTTCCCCAGTGAACTCAGATGGAATGTCAGGAATGGGCTCATCAATGGGAGGCTGGACAGCAGGGAGATCCGCGAACTGGCCAACAGATTCAGAAGGTTAACCAAAGGACTCAACAAAAGTTAAAAGTCTGAGACCTTCTTCCTCTCGGACAGCCTGCATAATCGAAGTCCCCGGCCTCCTGCCTAGAGGCGCAATACCAGTATCCTCTTCATCAGATAAAGAGTAATCGACAATGGCTGCCGGACGCTTTGAAGCTCCTGTCCGACGACTTTTCCTTGGTTGCTCGGACGGCTCCTCAATCCTCAGAGATGCCTGTTTTTTCCTCAGCCACTTCTTCTTCGAGGGGATGATGGCATCAGTAAAGCCAGTAGGGACGTCAAATCCCTCGTAACAAGTTTCCCACTTGGCCTTCGCCAAGTTCTCTGACCACAACCTAATATTCTGCTTATTTTGGTTGAAAGTGACAAAGTTCACTAGCATTAAGTCAATGACCTCCTGGGCAACCCTCGCATCGTTTGTAGAAGGGTCAGCGTCCACATTGCCTCAGACGTTTGAGAGAGCCCAATTCTCCCGAATTCCCAGAAAGAAGAATTTATCCTTCCACCTCTTAGTGAAATTTGGATTCCCACCACTCATAACATTGTACTCAGAGCGGGGGTGGCGACAATCCAGTCTAAGTTGTGTGTAAAGCGGAAGATCACCTTTACCACAGCTGGCTCGAGTACCCTCTTATGACATCGAGCAAAAACACAAAGGGAGACAAGATACCTAATAGCGTTAGGCTACAATCTAGCTAACGGAACCTTGAGTTTCATCATGATATGGTACAACTCTAGAGGGATGGGGAAACAAAGCCCGCCCTTGAGGTAGACCTCATACACCGCGATATACCCATCAGGAGGGCTACAAGCCCTATCATCCCTATCTGGAATACCATGGCTGTCGACTTGAGGATGCCGTACTTGATGCGAATTACTTCAAGTCTACCCAGGGTAATGGTGGAAGCAATATCCTTAACCCCAGGAGCCATGAGCATTTAAAGGCAAAAGCAGAGAAAACACGAAGAAAATCGAGAAAAGGGTGGAATCGAGAAGAACACAGCCCAAAGATTTAAAAAGGAATCCCTCAAATTGAGTAAATTGAAGGTGGGGGAAAATCAGGGTATTCGAAAAGGAATCCCTCAAGAGGCGTGCGCCATCATTACCCTAGCCACGTGTCAGCGACCCATACGTCGGCAGGGTTAGTGGGCCTTTGGCTTCCCGAAGCGTCGTCAGTCAGAGCGACGGGCATTCAATGTGCCTTAATGACCTAAAATGGTAGCACTAACTAACGTCTCGAATTCAAGGAAAGTTCGTGGACAAGCTCTCGACGAAGACTTTGATACCAAAAACGTCTAAGGAGGTGAACGAAAGTTCGTGGACACCGCTACAGATTATGCGAAGAAGCTCAGAGCCCAAGAAGCCTCTTGGGCATTTTGGGTCACGAACGAGCCTCTGAATGTCCACGGACATTCTTACTTGCATATCCTAAGCTACTGCATGTGGACACTGGCAAGAGAAAAGCGCAAGCATCAACCTCAAATGAAAATTAAACAAGGCCACAAAAATGAAGGGACGAGCAGACCTTTAATGGAAGTGACCTTTGTAAAAGCTGTCTACGCCCCTCAGGCATACTAGGGAGGAGAAAATTCATACGACAAGATTAAAGAATAAAGGCAAAGGGCTACCTCTTTTATTAATCAAAGATCATTTACAAAGTACACGACTTGCGACAATAAAAGTACAAAAAAAGGCTGAAAATATAGCACGGGGCGTAAGCCCAAGACGGACTGCTCCGGTTTCTTTGAGCATGATAGGAAAAAAATGGCCCATCGCCGGTAACCCAACAAGCTCAGGCCACCAGAACAGCCCTCCACCTCTCCCCAAGCGGTACAAATGGCAGTTCAAGTTAAGTATAGACCATGAGCGGCTCGTCACTCTGGAGCCAGGGCGTCCAGCGACGGATCCACCATGATCTACCGCTGCACAAGAGATCGCCACTGCCTGGAGGAAAGCACACGACGATGGCAGAGTGGCCAAACCACCCTCACTAGTGTGAGAAATCACCCATGATAGAGGCGTAAGGATAGTCTTCACCAGAAGCTTCAAGTCTCTAGCTAGTCCACTCAATTTTTTCATGGGTTCCCATTGGAAGCAAAGTGAGACAAGGCCTTTGCATTGTTGCTCTGAAACCAGCCAAGGGATGAGCCACACTAGCCCAATAACCCACCTATTTATAGGCCAGCTGGCACCCAACCCACGTTGAATGAGGCACGTCTCCCGGTGAGCGTCATTTACTTGGAAGGGAAAAACCCACAGTTCCAACGCAATGTAGTAACTGCAGCGCCTGAAAAGATCGCCTGACTGTCTGGGAAAGGCGCGACGACCTAGGGAAGACGCGACGCCAGAAGTAGACTGGACCAGGCGCATCTCAGGGTAGGTGATACGACTACTTGCTGGGCTAGAATATACATGTCAAGCCTCGACCGCAAGTCCGGCCAGGCCTGGGGGCTAGTGTTGGGTACAGGTACCCAAGGCCCAAGTTGTGGATTTGCCACCAAGGAAATGGGCTCAGAAGCCAAAAGGGGCCAGGAAGCCCAGGCGTGTGAATTGGCCCATGGAATATAGTGGGCCTAGAAGACACTATAGGCCACAGATCTATAATGGACTTTAGGCACTGCTCGACTTGAACGGACCACGTGGGAGGTATTCTGTGGATGAATAGTCAGACGGCAGAAGGAATGATGACCTGCGCAGTACGTGGCCAGCAGAACGAACGTTATAGAAAGCAGCCGTACACGCAACTTGCTTGATTGGACAAGAGGAACTTGCAAAGTTGGTGGCGGGGCTCCTGACATAGCCAACGCCACGTGGATGGATTTCACAGGAAACTCAATCACTATAAATACCTTAACTGTTCACCAAATAAATGATCTGAAAAAATCCCCATATTAACTCTTGTTACCTTCAGCATAGAAAGAAAAACAAAGAGAGAAACTCCAGACTTGTGTTATAAGAGTAACTATTCGAGTTTTCGAACTTAAGGTCCTCGACCTGATGCACCTGAGTGTGTTTTGTAAACATCTGTATTCAAGTGCAGCATAGTGGAAGCGATTCTCGAACTAAAGTCTTGTGGTTTTTCCTTCTCATTCAAGAGGAGGTTTCCACATAAAAATACTCGTGTACTAATCCTTGTCCTCTCGCTCAGCTTTAGTCCCCGCCTCATACTCGCCTATAGTCATCGTACTCTATTACCGGATTTTGTAAAAGTAAACCTTTAGTGTTACTGTTGGATCCTCGTCCTGATCGGAGTAGGGATCCGAGGACGTAACACCATAAAATTTAGACCTTAAGTTATCGATAAGTAAACAGGTCAACGTTTAGCGGAACAATTCTCAAATACTCTTTCACAGAGATACTTTCGAAGAAAACCAAATATTATTAATAGCTACCGCAATTCATTTATCCAAATATAGTCAAAATATTGGGTCCATTGGCCTGATAATATTTTCTATACTTAGTATTGGCATTTCACTGTGAATGATCTTTCTAAAATATTACTATTCCTGGCCTACAAATCATGCTTTTTGACTATATGCCATGCTTTGACATATTTAACTGTCTACTATTTGATTTCAAGTCGTCGATCATTGATTTGCCTAGCTTCTCGTTGTCACAATTAAAGGTAGTAAATCTTCTCCATTCACTCTAGGATAAATGTTTAGTGTGCAATGTCAATGTCTGCAAACATGTACCCTAACTTTTTTTTTTCCTTCAAGATAGAAAAATAATAATTTCTATTTGAGTTGAGTGGACACTACTAAAGTGAAGTCCATAGACTTCAGAGTAGCCTTAGAGTGAGGCATAAAGCAAGACGATCAGAATAAAGGAGGTGTAATAATATATCATATTGGTAGTCAGACACATAAAATACATCATTTAGTAGTAGGCAAAAGAGTCTATACTCCAAGATCAGTACCAAAGAAAACTCCTCTAAAAATCTGTCACTGTCATTGGTGGGATTGGAATGGTGTTTCTATCATATCCGGGTTATCCTGGTTGGGTTTTTATAATTTATGGAATATATTATTATTAATTTTATTTTTGACCTGCATATATTGTATTATATATATTTATATTTATATTTTTTATTTTACTTTTCTTTTATTTCTAAATTCAAATCGACATTCGGACAATAACACGGGTAGACTCTAGGTGCCACTCTGAAATTTCGATCATTCCTTAAAATTTTACAATATTATAATTTATTTTTATACGTCCAAAATACCCAAAATTAAAATAAATGTTAAAATAATCTAAATGGGTGTCCGAGATACTACAGTTTCATTCTTCAGTGTATGACAACGTTTGGCTAGAAGCCTTGGCTCACCGCATTTAAGACAACATTAAGGGGCTCTCTAGTCCACCCGGGTTGCTCTTGTAGTATTTATTGGCGTGCTTACTCTGCAATCTCTGGCTAGAAGACCGATATTCTGAAATTTGAGACAACATTGCGTGTTGCGAAACTTGCCCATCTTTTGTTGTTTGTTTGGTGTAAACTAAGATGGCAAAATTCTAGAGTCTATGGTGAGCGATTCCATTTATCTTATTATTTTGTGTATTTGACTGATGAGGCTGGTGCGATCACTAGTTGAGAGTTGCAGTCCAAAATGCTGATAGCCCAACCTATGAGCTGAGCTACTAGTTGTAATACTCTAAGAACATCGATAATCTATGCTTGGCTACGGTTAGAAGTTTTGAAAGAATCTACAGGGTTTGCGTCCAATTACTATAACATCTTGCAAAACTAGGAGGCTTAGAATAATATGTTAAGTTGTTTATCAATTCACCTATCCTAGGTCCTAAAATATATCATAAAGTCCATGACCTAGGATAATTAATAATATGCTAAGTTGTTTATCACTTAGCGAATCATAATATTCATTGAGTATTTCTAATTTCTAAGTCATCAGGCGTTCTTCACAAAATCTTATTTCTTTGATACAATAACTCTTGTGACCTGAACTTGAATTACCTAACTTGGCTCGGATGGCTCACATTAAAAACTCAAGCAATAAATAATTATTATAAATTCAGTATAAATTAAATAACTATAATAAATATTCAATTCAATGAAATGTGAGATAATATTAATATCCACAATATCAAAAACCCCTAGAAAAGTAACCCCAATAAAATATCTAAAGACTAATAAAATAATAAAACAGTCTCACAATTTCTTATTATAAAATTTCTAAACTCTAAGACCATTTTTACCTAAAATATTGATAGAAAATGTACAATCTCTTCTAGTTTACTATTAGTCCCTTTACTCTAGAGCCTAGAAAATATAACGTCAAATAAAAAAATAAATATCACATTGTAACTACGACTCAATAACTCCAAGACAATTAAATATTAAGGTTGTAGCTAGGATTTTACCTAATCTGAATACTAATAAGGATATAGGTTTTATTGAATCTATTTTAATATAGATTCCAACTATATAAGATATCTTAATAATCTAGTTGAATCTTATATGTTATTATGAACCAACAATTATGTTTCTACCACAATAGTTAGATATAGTTCACGAGATATTATTGTCCGCAAATTTGACAAGCAACAAACTATATGATCTTACGATATCTCACTACTTGTAGTGCACAAGTATCAAATTCAATTTAAATGATTAACATTCTCACTACGCCTTTAAGATAAATTCAAAATATGCCATGCATGTATTCCTGTGGTCTACTGAGCATCCACACCTAATAAGGTACAAAGTACCTAGTCTCAACCATATACCAAATCCAACATTATTCGATATGTTATTAATATATATTTCAACACATGTTGTATATAGAATTATAAACATATCTCTACATAACTTCAATACTCCGAGTTATAAAAGTTAGTATTAAATAAGTATAAACTATATCATAGTGTTATAGGTTTCATATTCCTTGACGCCGTTGTGTTTTCATATAATTTTGTGCACCTTAACTATAGATAGCTAAAAAAAGTCAAACATACGAACTAAATTAATACTAAAAAATAATTACCAAGAATATTAGAAAAAATCCAGGAAAGAACTTAGTATTCAACCAACCTATAAAATTTTATTTAATCTTTATCAAACTTACTGGTGTACTAATATTAATTCTCAAGTAATAAAATATACATTTTATTTTACTACTGTCGAATTAAGCTCGCGAATTGAATAATTTTTTTCGAACCATCCTAACTATTTATGATAGGGTCTAACCAAGGTAATAAAATACACAAAATATCTTCCACGAATCAAGCATAAATTATACCAAATTTTGATAATAATTTATAATTAAAAATTCCTTCCAACACTCCCAACGGTAGCTTAATATTGGTCAATATTCCTTCCAGCCCTTTGCCCCTATAGCTTAACTACGATATGGCTTGACTAAGGGTATGGATTTGGTGTTCTTTATGGCATATTCATCAACTAATTTTCACATTTTCAGGCATTTCGGTGACATAATATTAAATATACATGTAAAAAAGTAATATTGGTAAAACTATAATCACGAATACATTTATTTACCATATGAATAATTGGCCCAAATATGACTTGTCATATAGCTACTAAAATATTAAATCAAATTTTTATAATTGTCGAGGCTATTTTGTTACTTGATTTCTACTGCCTCAAGAAGTCAAAATCCAAAACTGGCAATTTACTATTATTCTACGCATTGTATAGATTAAGAGCAATAGCTACATAAGTGATAACGCATCAATTTAAGATGTAAACAGATAAATCAAAAATCATTCATCACCACTACCCACAAGCTGCACTATTCACATGTGAATACATTTTGGAGTACATAAAATGTTTTAGGATGGCCACGATTTTTGGATAACAAGGTATACTACTATATTTATGATGTTGAGACAACAATGTAGCGATATAAAGATGTAAAAATTATAGAAAAAGTAGATCGTTTTCACTTGCTCGATTTTCCTTACTTTCACAGCACCTTATAGCAACACCCTGGCAGAATTAGCAGCTCAACACAATAGTAGTATTTTGGAGTAGTTGGGCATCCACTCTCTCTCCGAAAATTCCTACATTTATCAGTTAAGGAAGAGGAAGAGGAAGAGGAAGAGGAAAAGAATGAAGAGAAAGGGGAAAGTTAGCCGTGCGTGTTTGGGTGGAAAAAGGAAGGGGATGTACTTTGGGTTCAATAATTTTAGTTATTAGAATTTAATTGGACTAATGTAATTAATTTTTACGATAGTGGTTGCACCCACACATAAATATTTAAACATATATTGTTAT
>JAODPA010112279.1:0-19375 GCA_025585075.1 Nepenthes mirabilis
ATTTGAATTTTTTGTATATATGCCAGTGTTTATTTTCACTTATATATATATATAATTCAATGGCTTAGGCGTGATCAATTTGGCCTCTTCTTTTGTTTGGTATCAAAATGATGTTGATGCAAAATAAAGTATAAATTTTTATGAAAGTTACAATTTAAAAAACGACAATTCTTTTGTCAATTTTTTCCAAAAACAAATAAAATTACCAATTTGCTTAGGAAAATTAAAAATTTTCTGTTTTTAGTATAGGAGATAGATAGGCAACAGGGGCAGCCAGAGACACGATGAACAGGGAGCTCCATTCAAAGCACTGAAAATTAGCAGGGGAGAAGAAAGGAATATTTAAATCAGCGATACTGAGATATGAAGAGAAATGGGAAAAATATTCAAAAGAAAGGGACGTTTTGGAGGAGGAAAGTGTGGAATGATCTGAAAGTCATCATCCCCCCTATTTTTAGCACCTTTTCATCCTCTACGATTCACGATTTCCTCTCTTCTTACCCTTTAGATGATAGCTCGGAATTCAAAGTGCTCTGTCGTAATTCACTCACACGGATGAGAGAGAGACTGACAAAAAAAAACTACACCATATTTATTCAGGAAAATATATTAGTTTTTTTTTCTCCAACACAGAAGTCAATCGACCAAAAGAAACAAAGCCAGAATCCTTCGATTTCTATCATCTACAGCTTTTCGAGCTAGTGTTTTCGTTCACCTTCTTTCATTTTAGCGCATGTTGATTCTATGCTGCTTGTTAGTGCAACCGTCCCTTATTTGATTTGTTTCATTTGTTCCTCAAGTATATAAAGGGTATATAGGGTTTTTGCTTTGAATACTATTGGTGGTGGTACGTACTATGATTCTCTTCTCTATAATTTTCCGGGTTCGAGACAGAGATTAGTGTTTCGTTTATAGCCGTTTTATATTCGGAGTGTCCGATTTCGCTGTTTTCGAAAGTAGAATTTCAATTTTCCCGGTAATTGTACGGGCCTGCAGCTGTGTGGAACTCTGCGTTTCTTCTGATTTGGGATATTTTTGGAGGATTGGGTTTTATCCTCCTTCTGTTTTGGGAGAATGAAATTTTTATGGGCAGCAGAACGGTGAAAGTTGGTCCAGAAAATAATCGTAAATGCGTGACGTCAGCGATGCCGAGCTTCCTTCCTGCAATACCCGTATCTAACCAGATGTACGTTTCTCTCACTGAACAAATTTCTTTTTGGGTTTTTATTTTTAATTTGTTTTCCGTTATGAAATGAATCTGTTTCAATTTCGGTATGTTAGATTGCACTGCTTATAGTTTTTGTTTGCTGCTTCAGTAAGCTGCATGATGTTTCTTTTTTAACAAGTTGCAATTAAAAAGAGTTTCAATTGATGACTGTTGCTTGTTAGTATTTCTCGTTTAACTCCTCCCCCCCGGAAACAAAAAAAAAGTTAAAAAAAAAAGACAAGATATTCACATGCATATACTGACTGCAACAGATGGATGAATATCATTGTCCTTCTCTCTCTGTGTTCTTTTTGTTTGGGTTTCTCTTTTTTCGATTCAATAGTTTTTGTGTGGTTTAATTTGTGAAGGTTTCATGCTTACAGCCTAGTATGCAAGCTTACTTTGATGTTGAGAATGGAGAAAGTGGCATCTTCTTTTTATTTTGAGAAGATTTAAAAATCACGAGGCGTTCATCTGTCCCATTGGATAATCTCTTTACTGACCGGTCCAATTCTTATAGTTGTGGTAGTCAATTTCTTCTCATGCATCTTTACTTGTTTTAGAGGGCATTGCTAGATGCATCAGTATACCAAGCTGTTGGATGTGAACGAGTGAGTTCAATTTGACCATTTGTAGCTCATCCGTCCATGAACTGCAACGCTAATGTGGCAGTCTTGGTTTCTGATCAAAGTGTTGGGACTTGGGATGACCCTAACTCTGGAAGGGGTACATTTGTAAGGCCCGATTTTTTACTTATGTTTTATGATATCAAAATTTATTGTATTAGTTGACACGTTGAGAATAATTATATGTCCGGATAATACAACAAAGAATTTGGGGGAATGGGTGGCGTTCGTGTGTGGAAAAGGCTTGCTTGTACGTGGCTTAACAGAATGGGTGGTACTCGTGTGCGGCAGTGGCGTCTTCTGCGTGGTTTAATAAAACGGTTAGCGTTTGTGCTTGCGTGTAATAGTATCAATTGGTGCTTGTACATTAGTCTAACTATATAAGCAATCTTTTATGATTTTTGGGTTATTTTCTCAATTGAGATTTGAGAGAGGAAAGAGAAAAAGTTGTTAAGAGGGAGAAGAGGAGAGAGAAAGTAAAAGAAGTTGATTTTGAAGCCATTTTGTGTTAGATAGTGGTAATATTTGGATTAAAATGAGTGCATCTAAGCCCATTTATTTGATTGTTGTTAAATCTTCGGTTTGTTTCTTTGATCCTTGGTTAAATGTACATACATGTGACTATTTCGTTGTCCCTCTTGATTTGTTTTGCACTCATGTCTATATTATTATGAATCTTGAGATTTGAAGGCTCATGCTTTACTTTTATGAAATTTGTAAAGAAATTTTGAAATCCTTTACATAATCGACATTGTATGTCATTTTATGCAAGTACTTGACAGCAATTCTACTTTAAAATTTGTTAGTATTATTGTTTTCCTTTTATTTGGAAAAACTTTGTATATTTATTATATATTGTAGAGTTTTCTGTTTTGACTAAATAAGAACCGTTGTAGTAATCGACGGAATATATTTGGACGTATCTTAATATATTATTTACAAATTAAAGATCGAACCTCATATCCACGGGTACGAAAAGTGGCATTTGATCCCATATATAGGGAATGATTTGTAATTGACCCATTTACGAGTTTTGAATTATAGTGTATGGCTCAAGGCTGTAGGGAAAGAGTACAACCTTTCATATTTGTAAACCTTTCATATTAGCAAGTTTGGATAATCTTTTATGATTTCGACGAAGGGCCTTTCTTTAGTCTGTTTTAGGATATTTTCTTTTATTTGTATCGAAATGACAATAGGAATAATTATGTTTTAATTAGTTGATCAATTTCAGATTATATGTATTTGTGACTAAGGGCCTTCGAATTATGTATTATTGCAAGTGCCAAGGTTGTTATTTTGGGTTAGTAGATGCTTCTTCCTTCTTTAGATTATTGTTGGGTAGGTGGATTAATTTAGGGTCACTATCAATTATGGCTATTTGGTCACGTGACTTTGTCAAATCATTTGGGTTTGTTTAATAGTTTTGTTGAAGGGTCACATCCCGATATTTAGTTAATTTTTGTTTATGCCATTATTATAAATTTTGGGATCGAGGACGTAACAATACTTGATTAGACTTTGACGATGGTCTTAAGGTTGTACACTCTAAGCATAGCAATTCTATGAAAAAAGGTGAATTGAATTTTTATTCAAACCTTATAGAAATAAGAGTTAGAATTGATCATTTTTTTTATGTAAAAAAAGTTACACGATAGAACCCACTTTTTCTGATTTAAAGTTGGGTGAATTTAAAAATAGATATTTGTTGGCATTCTAGCCTTCATTCTCCTTTCAGTCCCTATCTGAAAGAGAATCCAATATTTCTTAGTCGAATCAAAGAATTGAAGACGTTTCTAATACCATCAGTAGCTCCTGCTAAAGCAATTGTAGTAGCTCAAGCACATATTTGTTTTGCACTCTCTAACATTTCAGGTTGAGAATTCAACAATATTTGTACACAATGGAGACTTGTATCAAAGTTATGACAAAATCTTGAGCTGGAAATAGGTGAGCCGTGAGGATATTAGATTTGTAACAATTCATGGGTTAAAATTGAAGATGTTGTAGGAACGACAGCCACAAAGACAACAATGAAGCTACAAATCCCACTATAAAGTGTTGGTTATTCCATTTTTGGCACTATACCCTATCGAGGGCAACATGCCCTAGAAGTTTAAGGTACTTTTGCTACAAAGATATAATTTCTTTGACTATAAATCATTGTTGATTGTATTCATTTTTGTCGGAATGGTAGCCACAATGACAAAAATGAAGATGTAAGTCCTGCTATGTAGTTTTGGCTATTTACTGCCATTTATGATGTGATAACCCTATTGAGGGCAACATGATCTAGAAGTTTAACAGCCCTTAAATTGCTAAAAGGACATAATTTCTTTGTCTATAAATCATTGTTGTTTGTATTCATTGTGTTCTCTTAGTCCAATGGGTGCTTTTTGAATTGAATTTTATATTATCGTGAATCCGAGATATATTTGTTCATTCTGATATAGCATGCTTTGTTTTCCTTTTGTAATTTGTGTGTTCTTGATATAGCACATTTTTCAGTAGCCTAGAGGGGGATAATAAGCACTCATCTCAGATTTTTGACATTGGGGCTCCTGAGTCACTTGGATTTCATATGGATGACTCTGTTGATATTAGCAGAAGTAAGTTTTGCTTGTTCTTTTTAAAACTTTTTAAACCTGCTGGATTTATTGTTCTTGGGCTTTCACAGAGCAGTCCCTTTTTACCAACTTATTCTTTTGAAACAAAACTGTGTTTTCATATACCAATAAAATAGTTGTATCTTAAATTGTTTATGCTGGCCTTGAAGCTTTTCAGGAAATTTGGTCTCGGCTTAGATTTGCATTTTATGATGGAGAAAGGAGATTTTTTCAAGGAATGAAGAGAGACATAACTAGTCCTTGATGGAAACTAGCAAGGGATCTCCAGTTATACAGGATTAATGTCTTATTTGATCCTTTTTGCTTCTAACTTATGTCATATTTTACTGTAAAATTGGACTCTTATGATCTCTTCCTCCCTTCTCTCTCTCCCACTATTTACCTGGGCATGAGCTGAATCTCCTTCCCGAAGGGATTGACTACGAAAGTTGCAAAGATTTTGTACATAGGATTGTCTATTTTGTTGTTGGATAACCTTGTGCAACGCAAAAGAAAGGAACACTAGCCTCCAGTTCACCAATATTACAAAAGTTCAATGCTTCTTCCCCTCTATTTCTGTATCATAATTTCTTCCATGTATCCCATTACCTTCTTCATTTCTCAGATTAGGGACCTATTGGTATTCTAGTGTTTGACATGTGTATTTAATCATAAAGCCATAATGGCTGGTTAGTTCCATTGCCTTGTATAACACTTTCTCTCCTTTTGGTGTGAAAGCATTAGTATTCAAGTATGTCCATTATCTGGTTCATTAATCCGTGTATGGATCCTATTACACTTAGGGCGCCCAATTTCATCTGGTTGTACTGTTCCAGACCAAATTGAAATGCTAAGTTTTGTTTGTTGCACCACAGTGAATTGTTATAGATTTTACCTTTTCTTTTTTATGTTTTTCCGTAGATTATTCTGTTCTCCATGTGTTTAAAACTTAAGGCTGTTGGATAGTGGTTGGTTTCTTGGCACATTGTCTTTTGTGGTTAGATGTGCACGTCTGACTAGCATATTTGTCTAATGATATTATGTTGTAGACCCCCTATTCAATTCAATGAAGTCTACTTGTCCGGGTGTCAGCCGTAATATCCAATTTTCATCTTTTAATAAGGTACTTTATCACAATCGTGTATTTCATATTGTTCTATATTGCTAATATTGCGTTTTGAGCAGTGTTAGGGGGGCAGCCTTTAGCCATGCTTGTAATGTCTTTGATGACATGACATCTCATCCATCCATGGATGCCATGTCACCCGATAGTGGCCAAAAGGTCTCTCAAACATTTCTATATTGTGTTTTATTGATTATGATTTTTTTTCCTTTTTTCCCTCTTAAATACAGCTGCAGCCTGTTGTTTTGGGATCTCAGACTATTCCACCCCAACAGGAATCACAAATGAACATCGTTTCTGTGTCAGCTGGGCATCATGAAAATTGGGGAGACTCCAACATGGCTGATGCCAGCCCCAGGACTGATACCTCAATGGATGAGAACATTGAAGATAAGAATCAGATGGTGGTAACATCTCTTAGATTTATCCACTTATTTTTATAGTTATTCTTCGAATTCTAAGATGGGATTGCTGATATTTATCTTGAGCAGTCAGAAAGGGGTCAATCGAGTGCTATGGCTGCCTCTGACTCCGGTGACAGATCTAGAGGAAAAAAATTGGATCAAAAGGTGATGTCTTGGTGAATTGGATTCATATTTTCTACTTTATTTTTCCCTGTCTCTTGAGCATATGTTCTTCTATGAATGTGGATTTTATTTATATGCTTATGTCCTTTTTTTGTGGTAGACATTGCGCCGGCTGGCTCAAAATCGTGAGGCTGCAAGAAAAAGTCGGTTACGTAAAAAGGTAACTAGAGCCTGCCTTGCTGGTTGTATTTTTCTCTTTGTTTCTTCTTCACTTGTTCTAAACTTGATTTTGCTTTGTATTTGACTCGTTGCTTTCACATTTGACATTACAGCTGCTTTTGCTTTTTCTAAAAAAAAAAATTTGGTGGTCTAAAGTAATAGTTTTATGAAGATGCATATTATTCTAGGGAATTATTTGTTTTTGTAATAAAGAACACTTGAAAGATTGTGTTTTTCTTCGGACCAGAGTTTCCTAAACATCACCTTCATTTTCCTTTTTTTCCTTTGCCTTTTATTTAGGCCTATGTGCAGCAGCTAGAGAATAGCCGACTGAAGCTGACCCAACTTGAGCAAGAGCTCCAGCGGGCCCGTCAGCAGGTTGGCTTTGCTTGTGGGTGTCTAATATTGCTCAGTAATTAACCTTTGAGCAGAAAGGCTTATTTGTGTGCTTCTATATGCATTTTTATCTTATGTAGGGCATTTTCATATCAACCACAGGAGATCAATCTTCCATGGGTGGAAATGGTATTTATTCTTTTGCTTTCTAAAGCTTCCGCTACTTGCATTGTGATATTCCAACAAAAGTAGGGCTGAGGTTTCTAGAGACTTGAATTGGTTGTTAGTTTTCCTTGGCCGGGGCAGAGTTTGTGAAAGCTTATACCTGTATCAACCTACATCTAAACAATAACTGAACCATCCCTCCCCCATCCCAGAAAAAAAAAAATGCCCCCCAAAAATTGATGCCAGGATACTTAATTGTTGATTTAAGCTATACTTCATTAATCCACCGAAAACAACATCTTAGATAATTAGACTGAACTTATCAATTGTTGATTTAAGCCTGTTGACCGGATCAGCATTGGAAACTAGTCTGACCATTAACAATTTTATTTTATGAAGACTTTGTAGGAGCAAAACCTGTTGTTCATGGTCAAGGCATGACATATCTTACATGAAATTGCATATATATTTTTCACATGTTCCAATTTTTTTCCTCTTCCTCTTTTGAATTGCTCTTGGTGAAACATAAAGCTTGCACTGAGCCAGACAATGAAGAGATGGGATTTGTATTTGAAAAATATGCATTTCAGTACTCTGGGGTTGCTAAGTGTTGGGTTATTTCCTTATGAGTCTCATATCTATTGTACATGTATTTTTTCGTGTCCGGAGTTGTCAAGCAAGGTCGTGTGATGTTTGCTCAAAGCTTGCTCGAGCGATGGAGTTCATTAGAGGTTTACAGGAGGTCTATTTAAGCAAAATACGTACTTATGGGCAAAATGGGCACTGCTCTTGCGCTACCAAGTGGCGCATGAGTGTGGGTTAATAGAATGGGTGCCATAAATGCGCACTCAAGGAGTGCACGTGTGTGACTCATTGCTTTTGCGCACATGATGTGCACTTGACGGGCACACTTTTGCCAATTTCAGTTTTGCCCTCTGGTGTTTGAATGCTAATTTTAGATATAAAATTTTATGTATTTTTAGCTCATTCATTACACAAATTTTGCAATCCTTTTGGAGGCCAACTTGAGAGAGAAAACAAAGGAGAAGTGATTTACATTCTGTTTAGACTTCGATTTTTGTTTTGATCTTCTCCATCCTTGGATGCATTTTTTCATTTGTTATCTTGGACATTTTACCGGTGATCTTCTTTATTTTTTTTAATATCTTATTATATTAGCCTTGGTTTATCAATGTTGTTGTGAAAGTAATAAAACATGCTTGTGATCGACGTGTTCATATAATTGATTGTAGTGAAATATGGATCTTGATAGTTGAGACTACAAAAATATGTTGTGCTCTTTACTACCGAAGTTGAATTCATTATGGTGACAAAAGTAAGGAAATATTGTGGATGAGAAAGATTTTCAAGAAACTTGGTTTCAAGCAAAAACAATGTGTTGCTTTGTGACAACCAAAGTTTTATTCATTTTTTTAAGAACTCATTATTTCATTCTAAATCAAATCACATCGATATACGGTATCATTAGTAAGAAATATCATTGATTTGCAATTACGCTTGACAAAATCAAGACAGATTATAATAGGTTGGGCATGTTGACTAAAGATGTGCAAAAAGGAAAGCTTAAAACATGCCGAGAGATAGACAAATGGTGATGGCCCTCACAAAATCGTGAGGAGAAGTTTGTTTGGTTACATCCTTGTGAGTCATATATTAATTGTACATATGATTTTTTTCGTATTTGGAGCTATCAGACAAAGTCGTATGATGTTTGTTCAAAACTCGCTTGAGCGATGAGGTTCACGTAATGCTTGTGTAAGGTTCGTTCGAGCTAAATACCTTCCTACAAGCAGAATGGATGCCTCTTGTGCAACCAAGAGGCGGAGGAGGGATGGTTAACAGACTTGGTGTTGCATGTGCATGTCTAAGGGGCATATTTGTGCAGTACATACTGTTTTTATGTGCATGATGTATGCTCGACGGGTGCATGTGTGCCAATTCCAGTTTTTGCCTTTGGTGCTTGAATGCTAAATCTGGCATTTGACTGCCATATCTAGGTGTAAAATCCTGCGTGTATTCAGGTCATTCATTGCACACATTTTGCAATCCTTTTGGTGGCCAACTTAAGAGAGAAAGTGAAAGAAGAATGAGAAGAATGTTGTGTCTGTTGTAGCGCTAATTTGCGGATGAGGCAGAATGTTGTCACCTGAGTTGTGCTTGATGCGGTGCTTGTGCGTGCCAGTGAGTGTGGAGTCTAATGTGTGTCTATCTGGCACTTGTGCGCTAATTTGATACGTAAGGCCCTGTGTGCCATTTGTTAGTTATTTTCACGTGGGAAAGAGAGAGAAGAGTGAGAAAGAGAAGAGAGAGAAGAAGCAGAGGGGAAGGAGAAGAAGAAAAAAAGAAAATTTGAAATTTTTTCGAGTCAGGTCTGGTAGATCAGATATTTAAGATAAATATTTCTATACCTATTCTTGCTATATTTTTATAATCCTTTAATTTTGCTTATGATTTTTGTTTTACTGTACATGCATATCATTCTGTACATCTTTGTTTTGAATATTGTTGCATGTATATAATTTTCATCGAATGTGTTGAACTATTATTGGTATCTATCAAATATTTGAAGATTGGTTTGCTTTCACGTAACAAGTGAATATTTAGAAGGATTATATTCAGATTTGGAAATATTTGAGAGAAAAGTCTTGAAAAATGTGTATTTGACCTTACATGTTGATAGCCTATGCAATTGTTTAGACAGGATTCTATTTTAATATTTGATATGAGTTTATACTTTTTCACGAGGTGGAAAGTTCCATATTTTATACTTTTGCCATAGAGTGGATAAATTTTCGATATTTGTTATAGAATTTTCTATTTGTTATTATGTTGAGAATCATTATAAAGAATTGACAGAATAGTATTTTTGAATATCTTTGTATATTAGGTATAATTGAAAACTGCACCTATTATTTATTGGTAGTAAAAGAAAATGGCATTTAACCTCATCAATAGGAAGAAATTTATAGACGGCATTCCTATTGGTCTAAATAGTAGTATTTTGGCAAAGATTACTGGGACTATGTATAACTCTTCTTCACAGTTAGCCTTTTGGTTTTTAGTTCTCAGATTGGGCATGATTTGATTTTTGAATTTTGACTTGCTTTGTATTTTATGTTTGAATTAGCCCTTTAAGAATTATAGGTTTTGACATGACAATCAAAATTATCTGACTTATAACATTTTAGACTTTTGGAAATTATATGATTTGGACTTTGGATGATATTATACAGTTTGTATTGTTTGATATTAATATATGTGTTACAAACGTTGTATGAAATTATGATTTGGACTGTGAATTTGGAACATTTGATATATTGGATTTCACATGTGTTTATAATTCTCTGTCATTCGTTTTGTTTTATAGACCCGTATACTTTTATATTGTATATATATACTTGTCGAGTTTCAGGCTCATAATTTGCTATATTTTTTAACTATTTCAGATTAAAGGATTATGGATTATTTGCAGGATTTAGACGGATGAAATTTAAAGATTTTGTTTATTTATATTTGTATTTAAATTTATATTTGGGATTTAGGTTGGCATTTATTGTATTTTCGATTATCACGGTTTGTATAATTTGGGAATACTGTATTGGATAGATTTTAGTGCAGATTTTATATTGTGATAGCTGAAATATCTGTTAGGTGCTTTTTTCTTGCAAATAGATTTGGATTTAGCAAGTTATATTCTTATTTGGAGGTTGGATGGGTTTGGTTCGGTTAGATTCAATATCTGCTGTCATTTATAGATATTATGTAGTTTTGGTTTTGGGCATGATGAGTCCGACCCGGTCTTGGCTTATTTGGGTTTTAATTATTTATTAATTATTATTATTGATGTCATTATTTTACTTGCTCATGTTGGGGTCGTGACAGTTTGGGCTTCTATTCTTGTTCCGATCTTCGTCATCGTTAGTTACATTGTCTCATTTGTTATCTTAGACATTTTATCGGTGGTCCTCTTTAGTTTTTACATCACTTTTTATATTACATTGGTTTACTAACGCTGAGGTGAAACCAATAGGATGTGTTTGTAGTCGGTGTATTCATATTCATTGATTATAGTGAAGTTATACAGATCTTTTGTTTTGTGGTTTTACCCTTCAATTTGAGGGTTTCCCATAAGAAATTTGGTGTGCCTTGCTTTTGCCAGTTATTGTTGTGGTTATTGTGATTGTGAGTATTGTTGTTTCGTCTCCTTACTTTTTCAACCAATGGGTTTGGTTTTTTAATCCTAGGAGAGATTAATTCTTGGCCTGTTGAGAAGCTTTGGTGTGTCCTAGGCCCAATGGTAAGTGCCATCTAAAACAGTGACTATAGTCAAGCATTGCTAACTGCTAAGTCAAAAACCATTGTACTCACAGTTGGATGTGGGAAATGTGTAAAAGAAGACACTTGTATAAGTTTGTATCCATGATGTTGCTTCATTTGAGAGGAAGGCAGGTTACTAGTATAAATTGCTGATCTTTTCGGCTTCTGACGAATTCATTTCCCCAGCCAGAATTGTTGAATTGCATCCTGTTTTAGCCTCGCTGTTGATTAATTGAGTTATGATCTTGGTATGGATGTTTCCTTGATGCAAGCATTCACTAGAATATTTATGACCTACATATTCGGTGCGTTTTTTATGTCAGAAATTTATGGTATTATATGTTGGGGTTAAAATGTGAGCCTGTATACAAAAATCTTGGTATGGATGTTTCCCTGATGCAAGCATTCACTAGAATATTTATGACCTACATATTCAGTGTGCTTTTTATGTCAGAAATTTATGGTATTATATGTTGTGGTTAAAATGTGAGCCTGAATGCAAAGGTGATTTGCTCTGTTGTAATTTGGAGGATAAAGTTTAAATCACAGAAAAAAAACGTCTTTGTAATTTAGGGGTAAAGCTGCAGACATTTAATACTTCACAGACCTCATGATGTGAGGAACTTCATGCAGTAGGCTGCCCTTTTATATTTCGGTGGCCGGTCATATGAAAAATATACATGATTGACATAATCCTGTTACAGGTGCGATGGCATTTGATGTAGAGTATGCTCGGTGGCTGGAAGAGCACAATAGACAAATTAATGAACTGAGGGCTGCTGTTAACTCGCATGTCAGTGACACTGAACTTCGAACAATCATTGACAATGTAGGAGTGCACTTTGATGACATTTTCAGGCTGAAAGGCATTGCAGCGAAAGCTGATGTCTTTCACATCTTGTCAGGAATGTGGAAGACGCCTGCAGAGCGGTGTTTTATGTGGATTGGTGATTTCCGGCCCTCTGAACTCCTTAAGGTGAGGTTACTGTTATTGATTCCTGGTACCCTTGCAGTTTGTTGGCTGTTTATTGGTGCCCTTGGGTTTATATTTTCATGCTTCAAAAATTGTCCGTCCTCCCCTTACATAATTTCTCCCCTTCTTTTTCCTTTAGTAGAGCAGAAATATGTAGGATACTGTCACTCTGGTATGACATTGCAATATGACCGGGAAATACTCTAACCTCAGTTTGTTTTATAAAAATAGAACGAGAAATTCATGATGGATGAAATCGGTTATAAACATATTAGTATCGAATATATCGAATAATATTTATTGGTATTGGATATATTGAAAGGAAAAAAAATTTTAAGAATTGTGAGTTAATAGGATTATGTCGGATGATATATTGGTTGTATCAACCGAATTTTGAATACTAGTGGATATATCACCGATATTCAATAGTAATACAAATTAGCAGATATTTGCATCTCTTATTTTTTGGCTTTACTTCACTAAAATTCTTAAATCTTGAAACTAAGTTCCGGGGTCTTTCAAAGAATTTTCAATTTTTTTGTTCTGCAAAATCAGCAGTAGGTTATATTTGAGCTGATGAGGCGCTTGCTACATGATATGATGTAGCTGTTTCTTTTCTCATGGCGGAATGCCTCTTTTTCAATCACTTGCTTCCATTACTTTAGTTTTCTGCTTCCCCTCTAGTCTCTCCTCCCTCCGTGGCTCCACTCCATCAGTATATCTTTTTCTTCTTACCTCAGCGTCATCCATTTTTATCCCTTTACTTTCATCTGAAGCACCTACTCCAAGTCTATTATCTTCTGTCTACCTTCAAGTCTTATTAAACCACGAGCCACCGTTTTAATTCTGGCAATCTGTCTCACTGCCAAGAAGGATCCTAGAAGGGAGAGAGTGTGTTATTCACACTTTAATCAATCAAGGGAGGCATTGGCTTATTCAAAATCGAAGAATCATGGTGGTGAGGATGAGTCAAACAAAAGGGATTGAGTGGCAAGCTTATGCATCTTGCATTATCTTCTTTCTCCTTTCATTTGTATTGCCCTATTCATTAGTATTATGGCATTCTCACTACCCAAAGTACAGTTGGTCATGGGACCATATATATTTTAACTCTTTTCATCATTCCATTAGCTTCTGAGCCTTTGATGGTGAGTATCATAGTGCTACTTGTTCACTATAAATTAAAGCAATTCCTGAGTTTAAATGCTGAAGGAGCATAGCAGCTGGAGGATGCAAGTCATCTTTGGGAGGTTGGCAGTTGCCAAGAAAATCTGCATGGAAATTTTTTTTGAGCCGTGCACCAGCTCTAAGCAGCTACAAAGAGTAGAGAGGATTAAATGTTCGCCAAGTAGTTGCATGGTACAAGATTTTCAAAAACCATTTATTGCTTTGTGAAACTCACAAGAGCGGCAGAATGTGGACTATATTGCTAATGTGGTTGAAGTCAGTTTGAGATTTCACACAGAGAAGAAGAAACACGACACATTAGAAACATATGTTTGGTTACAAACTTATCGTCGTTTTGTGACCTCCATAGTGAGATATATTAGGAGTCAGACATCATTGATGTCGCACTGTCTGGACTGCAGGGAGGCAATTCTTCATCGGAATGGCCATTTTGTTTAATTTATGGTACGTTTGATTATTGGAATGGAATAAGGTGGGAATAGAATACAATCAGTTTATATTATCTTTCTTGTGCACTGAATCCCCACGCATCCCACCATGGAAAAATGGCCAAATTAATGGGAGAAAAAGAAAAACTGCAGAAATTTCAGTTTATAGGTTAGTCCTACTGAACTTTTTCACAGGGTTAAATAGATAACGACAGAGAATTGTACAATGGCACGACAACATATAGGTAATAGTTGGTTCATGAAATCATAATGGTACATGCATCGTCAGTGTAGCTAACTATATTATAAAAGCAAATGACAAGCTATGAAAATAGATTTTGGAGAGGTGATTGTATGCATTTGTATTGTACGCAGTGTTGATTTCAGATGTGTTAGGCAACAGGCTAATTATGTCCCCTGAGAAATTTGCATACTTGCTGTACCTGTAGGGCTCTAATTGCAGTTTGCTAGCAAAAGAGTCTGAAATAGGATGTCAAAGACCAAAGGTAGGCAAGATCCCGATGAAAGCAAAATGGGGAAGAAATTGTTGTTGGTACATTCTGAAATAGCTTAGACTGTCTTGATTAATGCTTGAAAAGGCCCTATGTAGATAATGAAAAACCATAAAGACTTAATTTACTCGGGATTGATGTCCCCTAAGAAATCGTGGAGCTACCATTAATAGTAATAGAACTTTGTGCAAAGTTTCTCGTGTGATATGAGTTGGCACCCTTTGATCCCTTATACTATTCCAAATATCTGATTGTATTTTCCAACTGAAATGAAATATTTTACTACCAAAACTGCATTGTGCTTCCAAAACAAGTATATTTATGTTTTTTTGCTCATCTAACTCAACACATTTGCAGCTTCTAGTGAAGCATTTAGAGCCTTTGACCGAGCAACAGTTGATGGGCATCTACAATTTGCAGCAGTCTTCCCAACAAGCTGAAGATGCCCTTTCTCAAGGAATGGATACCTTGCAGCAGTATCTAGCGGAGACGCTAGCCAGTGGTTCACCAGGACCATCTGGCTCATCTGGCAACATGGCAAACTATATGGGTCAGATGGCCGTGGCCATGGGGAAGTTGGGAGCTCTCGAGGGTTTCCATCGACAGGTATTTTCTTTCTTAAGTGGCCTACTTTTAAATGTCCTTCTCCCACACTTTTTTTAAAAAATAAAAATGTACCTCTGTTTAAAACTAGACACATTAGTGTGAGACATGGAATATTTCCTTTGATCAAGTGAAATACATTGTTATTGTGATGTTTATATATATATGTTTATCATGTATTTGCTGCATGCAGATTTGCTATATGTCCAGTGAAAAATAAGTCGAGAAGCATAGGGAAGAATAAAGAGTTGTGATGTGCATACATACATATAGCTGGGCTTGCCTTTTCACTTCTTGTGTGTTCATTTTTGTACCCTAATTCCTCTGCATTTGGTATTTTTCATAGAGGGTGACGTGAAGGGGATACTTTTTAACACACTCTGTCGAACAACATGGGTCCTATCCATCCACACTATCGGGCCCTCACCAAAATAGATAAATTGATTGGTGCCATGTCTTTTTCTTCTGTAAGTCATGTAGCTATGTCACCTGAGGGTGTCTATGGATTACAATTACATTTTCCCTCTGATCTTATTTGTTGAATTTTCATCTCCAGGCTGATAACCTGCGCCAACAAACACTCCAACAAATGCACCGGATATTAACAACTCGGCAGTCTGCTCGTGCTCTTCTTGCCATAAATGACTATTTCTCACGGCTCCGAGCACTCAGTTCTCTCTGGCTTGCTCGACCTCGGGAGTAAATCCTTTGTTTCCATAGGAAATTTGTGAACTAAAAGTCAGTTAAGTTTCCGGTTTTGAGGGCCTTTCTTCCCAAGGTAGGGGGCTAGCTGCTGTTCTTTCAACTTGATCTGCAAATGTTCACAGGGCATGTCTTTGTTGTGTTTGGGTATGAATATGCTTCTGATTCGGGTAATGGTTTCAACTTGTTCAAGTTGAATTTATTGTAATTGTAGAAGGAATAATAGAGTGGTTTAGATTGTTAAATTTTGTATTATGAATCTTGTTGTAACTGTAGATTTTTCTGTGTCCCTTATAGGGATTTTTAGGTTTTCCATGACATTGTGAAAAAAATCACCAGCCTCTAAATGTTAAATGTAGTAAGCAACTCTTATTTTTTCAATGTTACATATCAACAGATCTTTGTATTTATTCTCTTTCAGTCTGGTAGTACTTGAAATTCAGTGTATATTTTTTACATACAATATCAAAATTAGAAAAGCTACTTGAGAAAGCTTTTGATTGAGTTCCCAATCTAAGTAGGGCTTACTTCAAAGGCAAAAGGCTTTTTTATTTCTTTTTGCCGACCTTAGTTTATACTTCGAAGATAAAAATTGTTGCAAATTTCAAGCCAAAGCAACTGTTTCAAAATCCAAGGCAAATGGGCAATAAAATTTTCATATCCATTATGAGGTTTTGTTAATCTACAATTAATTATGCCCTTTGAGTTCTGTCATTTTGCAATCAAGCCCAATTAATCATATAACCTCAATTCTTTAAAAAAAAAAAAGGTTGGGTATGTTGATTTTATGAGATTTTATTTGTGGAAGTTAGCCTTGAATAGAATATATTAAAGCATAGTGGATGTGAATAAAATCAATGAATACTAGAATTCAATTGGGAGCAAAGTCAAAAGAACAGAAACAGATGGATGTAAAAAAGCAAACAACATTTGTATATTATTTTTACTATCTGTCTAAACTATCTTTATATAAAAAAGGAATACTCATTTTATTCTTTTACCCATTTAAATTGCAGGATTTTTCTATTTTTATTTTTTTGTGACAATTGCATATGTATCCCAACTAATTTCTGTTCCACATATATTAACCTAACTCAGAAGAAGGTGCAGGATGAATCATCCAGACCAACAACAAAAGTACTAGTGAATCACTTCTTATGGAAAATTATTACTCTATACAATGTTCATATTTCTGTTATGTGAACCATATACATGTTAGAACGAGTTACTAAGTGACTATGAATATTTAAAACAGCAACTTGGGGAACCCTTCTTTTGAAACAAAATAGATGTGTTATTCATTAGAGTGATAATTTCAACTCATTATGAACTTGAATCCTCATAAGCATTTGGTTCTAACCTGGGGATAGCCATAGCTTTAAGATTCTCAGCCTTTCCAAGCACTAACCCAAATGCCTCCTCCATCTCAATTTTAACACCATCACTGAGCTTCCAATCAAAACTATGCACCAGTGTGCCTACCACATACTGAACAATTGCAATCCCCATTCTTATTCCAGCACAAATTCTCCTCCCCGATCCGAACGGAATGAGCTCAAAATCGTTCCCTTGCGGCTCAATCTTTGCGTTTTTTCCGCTCAAGAACCTCTCGGGATTGAACTCGTGCGGATTTTCCCACAGTTCAGGGTCTCGGCCAATTGCCCATACGTTAACAAAGAGCCTGGTGTTCTTCGGTATGTAGTAGCCGTTTACTTCGCATGGTTCGCTTGTCACTCTCGGGAGGCTGAGCGGAACTACTGGGTGCTTTCGGAATGTTTCTTTGCATATCGCTTGTAAGTATGGCAATTTAGGTATGTCAGACTCCTTAAGGCGTCGGTTCTTGCCGACGACAGTGTCTATTTCTGCTTGCACGAGGTTGAGAATGCTGGGATTCTTCAGCATCTCTGCCATCGCCCATTCAATCGTGCTGGATGATGTATCTGTGCCCGCAATGAATAAGTTCTGGGAGACAGTGAAAAATGTCGAGTTGTCAGGATAGGCCATGAATTTCTGCAGGTTCTTTTAGTCGATCAGAATTCAATATACACTGCAAGGGAAACAAAGTTTTAGATCTTACCAATAGAAGGGCTTTATAATTGGTCATTGTGAGTGCTACTCCATCGTCTTCTTTGATGCCCATCACTATATCAAAGAAATCCGAACTCCCTTTTCGCTCATGGGCTGTTTTCATATGTTCTTCAAGCATCTTTGTCAACAGAGCATCGAATTTATTGTGCAAGCGCTTCATCTTCCCCTGAATTCCCTGTAAATCCATCCATTCAATCGCCGGTATAAAGTCACCAATGTTGAACAGTCCGGCGAGCCTCATTAGCTCAACAATCATGCTCTTGAAGTCATTAGACTCTTCCCCATGAGCTGTAAACACTCGGCGGCTAATGCTCTTCTGACCGATGATGTTAGCCAAGGCACACGACACGAGTTCTAGAACCGGCACTGGCTTCCTCTGTTGGCTCAATTCATAGATATCTCTGACCATGAGGCCTACCTCTTTGTGCCTTAAAGGAGACCAATCACCAAAGTCTTTAGCTCCAAGCATATGCAAGTTGGCTAACTTCCTAAGCAGCTTCCACCTTGGGCCAACGTCAGCGAAAACCATGTCCATGGCATTATAGGCGATGTAGGTGGGGCCAGCGCCGGGCGGCCGGTTGGAGAAACTGTGGTCTAAGGTCTTCAAAAATGCCATTGCTGCATCAGGGCTCGAGGCCACGACCACATCACAAGTGCCCATCTTTAGGTGCATGATGGGTCCATGTCTTCTGGCCATTTTGGCTAGTGAAGCATGAGGCATGGACCCCAAGAGGGGTAGGCAGCCTAGCACAGGCCATCCTTTGGGTCCGGGTGGCAATGGAGGATGAGGTTTTAATAGTTTGCTTATAAAGAATCGAATGATGAAGAAGAGGACGGTCGCAGAGAAGAGTTCCTGGAAGTGGACTACGTCCATGGCCATAGATTGGAATTGATTGTTATGGATTGATGGGTTACCGATGTAGCAATATATAAAATCTTGGGGAGAAGAGAATGACAGATTTGCTGGTGGAGGCCGGGGGCCTCCGAATGATTGATCGGGGTGCTGCACGTTATTTTAAACCGTTAAAATATTTATATTATGTAACAGGGAAGACTTTAATCTGCACATCTTCTCATTTTTTTTTTTTCTTCTGGTGGTGGGGGTTAGGGAGGACGGTTAGGTACCTCAAATGCATGGCCAATCTACAAGTCATGAACCATTACATTTGTCAAATGGTTGCAACCATGAATCTAGTTCGTGTCGGGTCTGGCTTGTCCCTAACCAAATCACGATGTATGTCCGAGTTCAAATTTGTCGGTTTTTTTTCTTATTACTTGTATATATTTTATTTTTAGATGTTTAATATTTTTGTAGGAGAAATGGATCTGATTTGAATCGGGATAGCCAAAATCAAATGCAATAAGAGTTGATGTACGGCAACATAGTTAAATTGAGAGTTTAACGATGAATTAGGCATTATAAAAAATCTGACCGAGAAAAAACCATTGTAAGATTGTTAGTTGCTCCAAGTGTTAGGTGGCAGGATGAGTTTTGAAATTATGGTAGCCTAGTTTTTTCCTTAACAAGATCGTGTATTAATATGAGTGTAAGTTTGTTAATTCTTGTCCCTTTCTATGTTTTATTTTTTAGATGTTAAATGTGCATGTGGGGGTAATAATTAGGAGTTAGATAATAGAGCCAAACTTGATCTTGACCCAATACTTCAAATTTATAATCTAAATCGACACATAATATTTTAAGTTATGTAAAAATATAATAATTCAAATTATGTT
>JAODPA010112290.1:0-19375 GCA_025585075.1 Nepenthes mirabilis
CTAAGTGATTTTATTTTTAAAAAAAGTTGTTTATATTATTGGAGTTATATAATTGTCATTTGTATGGTGTTTAAAAAGTTATAAAATTTTACAATGAAAATTCTCATAGGTTTGGTTCCCCATGGGCCGGCCCATAATTCGGCCCGCAAAGAGGCACTCTAGAAGTAACCGTCAAGGACTTCTCGCAGCCCAGAGCCTAAAGCTAGCAGCAATAGACCGAAACCGGCACCGCCCAAAGCAGAGCAGCGCCATGTAGGCCACTGAAACCTATTGCAGGACTGGCACACGGACGCTACACAACCCGTTTCAACTCAGCAGATAAATCCATTAACCCCTGTCATCACGCGGTCCCAAGCGATTGTAGGGGTAGGGATTGCAGGCAGCAGCCATCACCCAGGGGATTTTGGCAATGCAGAGTATCAAGAGTGGGCGCATGATGACGACTACCCAAAGGTACGGGTTGTAACATCTGCAACCCATGATAGCGGACACGGATGTCGGCCACTCACGGCTACAGGGACGTGGAGCCCTCAAGGCTAGCTACCTACGCTTCCTCTATAAATATATCTCTCCTTCCAAAAATAGGGGATCCGAACTTAGCACCCTCAAAGCAAGCAAACGAGCATCCAACCAACCAACATTTTCTAAGTGTACTTTAGTCTCTAAGCCGCTCCTAATTGGGCACACTTCATTCTCTAAGCCACTCACCTATTGAGCGCACTACCGAAGCAAAGTCCTCTAGCCAACATTTAATCCCCTTGTATATGCATCTATACATTATTTTACATTCCTCACATCTTTCTATCAAGTTAAGAAAGATTTTTAATTTGAACGTTGGAGGATAAAACATAGAGTAAGTCCCATCATCCTCTGACCTCTTATTTGTCAGTTTTAGTGTGTAGGATCTTGGTTTGAAATGACAAAAATTACTTCAATTTAACCTTCTAAGCGAGACCTAATGGCTCCCTAATTTTTTCGGTAATCCAAATTCAAAGACGCATAATTGGCACCGTCTGTGAAAAAGATTAAAAAGTCCAACCACAATAGTAGAAGTGAATATGGTCAATACCTGGGCTCAAATCAACATATTGGCCAGAAACATAGTCTCTCATGACAACTGTCCCTCCGCAAGTAGTCATGAGAATGAACAACAGGCCCTTGAAGTGCCGACGCTTGCCGCCCAAATAGACCCCATGTTGTGGCTGCTCTAGACCCTATGCCCCCATTTGGATGAGCAGCAACTGGGGGCTTCTTCTCCCACTCCCAGACTTCAACGTCCAAGAGGAGTAGCCGGAGGAAAAGACAGCTCATCAAGAATATCTAGCAGTATGATGACCTCGAGGCCTGAGCAGTCTCGAGCGACAAGGCCCGAACGTAATAGGAGATCGACTAAGTCTCAAAGCGTGGGACAGAAGCCCAGAGCAGAGGGATCTGCACTGCTCCTGAGATGACAAGAAGCCTTCAACATGAGAAAAACCTTCTTGCGGCACCCAATTGAGGAGGGCCAATAGCTGCCTAGTCTAGTATATCTCTCCGAATCACTTAGAATTGAGGACCTTCCTCAATGTCAAATGGAATGCGTCATCCTCTCAGATAGAGGAGAGGACGAGGAAGATCGACCAGCGGGTTTTCAGATGAAGCCTCGATAGACACTCCCTTGATTTAATGAGGCCACCGTTCTCGAGGAAGATCTAGACACAGTCCCTCCCTCACAAATTTGATATACGATAAAAGTTTCGATCTAATGGACCATTTGGATTACTTCCATACTATATTGGGCTCCCAAGGTCTCGACAAAACCAAACGCATAAAAAAGACAACAGATTGGTATACATTCATGGATGGTTGATTATACTAACAAGGATACCCAGTCCCTTACATGCAGTGTTCCATGCCAGAAGAGGCTGACTATGCGCCAAGCGGGATACACCTCGACATCTGTGGGTCACATGCAATCGGTAAGATCCTAACATTCAAAATCAAGTAGCAAAGCAACTACTAGCTCGCCATGAAGAAGGATGTCATGTCTTTCTTAAAGAAATACGAGAACTGCCAAATCCACAATGACATTCTCCACATCATCTGCACGCAAAGCTGCAAAGCCCGCAATCGCCATGGACGTTCAAGCAGCGGGGGCACTACTTCGTCAAACCATTCCCTGACGCCTCCAAGCATAAGCCACCCTGCTGGTACAGATCCCAGAGCAGAATGCCACTAAATTTGCTTAGCAGTGCATCGCATGTAAATTTGGGATTCTTAAGACCATCATCGCCGATAATGAAATCCCATTCGCTGGTTAACGCTTCACCAAGAACTGTCTGAGTTAGGGAATATAGCCAATTCACACTTTCGTCGCCCATCCGCAAGCAAGTGGGCAAGTGGAAGCAACGAACCAAGCACTGCTACACGGGTTTAAGATGAGGCTAGCGAGCACAGTGGGCTCCTGTGCAAATGAACCACCTTAAGTGTTACTATCCTGCCGGCAAGAGCTGAGGAAATCAACGCACGGAGGGCCCTTCAACCTGCTCTATGGAACTGAAGCGGTCTTCGTGATGAAGATCAGTCTGCTCAGACTCTGAACCGAAAGCTTCAACCCACTGAGCAACCCCCAGTGACTCTTAAAGCATATCGACCCACTTAAAGACGCTCGAGACGTAGCAAGCTAGCGCACAACAGCTTGACTGCGGCGGACAGCTCGGTACTGTAGTGGAAAGGTGATAGCGAGCCAACTCAATGAGACAGACCTAACTCTTCAGAGTGTAGAAGAGGGCGAATAGCTGCCCAGTCCAGTATATCTCTCCGAATCACTTAGAATTGAGGACCTTTCTCAATGTCAAAAGGATTGCATCATCCTCTCAGATGGAGGAGAGGACGAGGAACATCGAGCAACGAGTTTTCAGATGAATCCTCGACAGACACCCCACTGATTTGAGCAGGTCACCATTCTCGAGGGAGATCTTGACGCAGTCCCTGTCTCACAAATTTGAGATGCTGAATCTGGAGCCATACGATGAAAGTTTCGATCTGATGGACCATTAGGATCACTTCCACACTATACTGGGCTCCCAGGGTCTCGATAAAACCAAATGCATAAAAAAAACAACAGGTTGGTATACCTTCATGGATGGTTTGATTGTACCAACAAGGATACCTAGTCCCTTACATGTAGTGCTCCATGCCAGAAGAGGCTGACTATGCACCGAGTGGGATACACCTCAACATCGGTGGGTCATATGCAATCGGTAAGAACCCAACGTTCAAAATCAAGTAGCAAAGCAACTACTAGCTGGCCATGAAGAAGGATGTCGTGTCTTTCTTAAAGAAATACGAGAACTATCAAATCCACTGTGACATTCTCCACATCATCTGCAAGCAAAGCTGCAAAGCCCGCAATCGCCATGGCGATTCACACAGTGGGGACACTACTTCGTCAAGACATTCCCTAACACCTTCAGGCATAAGCCACCCTACTAGCATAGATCCTGGAGCAGAATGCCACTGGATTCGCTTAGCAGAGCATTGCATGTAAATTTAGGATTCTCGAGACCATCGTCGCTGACAATGAAACCCTAGTTGCTAGTTAACACTTCACCAAGAACTGTTTGAGTTAGGGAATACAGCCAATTCACACTTCCGCCACCCATCCGAAAGCGAGTGGGCAAGTGGAAGCAACAAACCAAGTGCCGCTACACGGGTTTAAGATGAAGTCAGCGAGCATAGGGGGCTCCTATGCAAATGAACCACCTTAAGTGTTACAGTCCTACTGGCCAAAGCTGAGGAAATCAACGCACGAATGGCCCTTCAGTCTACTCTATGGAACTGAAGCGGTCTTCGTGGTGAAGATCAGTTTGTTCGAACTCCAAATCGAAAGCTTCAACCCACTGAGCAACCCCCCGGTGACTCTTAAAGCATATCGACCCACTTAAAGACACTTGAGACGTAGCAAGCTAGCGCACAACAGCTTGACTGCAGCGAACAGCTCGGTACCGTAGTGGAAAGGTGATAGCCAACCAGCTCAAGGAGATGAACCTAACTCTTCGGAGTGTAGAGGCCGCCGGTGGATCAGCCTGTAGGAACGAATTATCTTCTAACTGATAGGGACCGCTCCCAGCCTCGATGATTTTCCGAAGTGAGGTGTACAAGCTATACACCTCGGTTGCAAAGCTAGTCTAGCAAGTGCTAGGCACAGCGCACCTCCAAAAACTCTATCAGCAGACCACCGTCAAGCGTAGGTAAGTCAAGTGCATCCACGCGGGTTGCTTGGATGTCACAAACATGTTTAATTCAACAAAATAATTATACGCTACATTTATCATACCAATCATCTGAATGCCTGTGTGATTGCATTAATTTAAAAGCCTAAACTGCCTCTAAATCAGGTGAATTTATTTACCTATGATATGACCTACTGTGACTGGGTCAAAAAACCTCGATCCATATGACCAAACGGCCTAAACAAGGTCAAACATTATGACTCAGGGAGCTCACGAACAAAATTTGAACCTGCCCAGCAAAGTAGCCATAAAAACATTAGGAAATTTTTTAGCATGCGTATGACAACTCCCTTCTATGGGGACAAGCACCATCAGTCAGAAATGGGCGACAGACTAGAATCAAATGAACAAAGGCGACAACATCCACTAATAGAACCGAGTATTGATATCCCATGTAGGCGATGACCTAGACTACGCTAGATCTCAGCAACTATGGAAACCATACCTAGTCAGCCCCAATGATGCTCACCAACAGACGTGCTACGACGTTGTGAGATCCCAAAATCAAAGTAAAATATGGCTACTTAAAAATCGGAGTGTTTTAATGTCAACTTAAATCGGAATGGCCTTACACTACTGGTAGACCGAAAATAATGGCAATCAAGACGTTGACCGACGTCAAGGTGTTGACCGGCGTCAAAATGTTGACCGGCATCAAGACGTTGACCGAAAGGTCGACCGAAAGGTTGACTGATTTTTAATATTGATCAACCTTGAATAAGAAAAAGAAACATAGGCCGTCTTTGAGTAAAAGTTGGCCGGATTAGAGTAAGAAGCGTTGAGCGAAAAAGTTGACCGACCTTGAAGAAAATATTGACCGACTAGAATTGACTACCGAGTTTAAAAGACAAGGGCTAACTTTGTCGTTAGATCCCAATCTAATCAGAGCAAGTAAACTACCCCGTTGACCTTCTAGATGAAAGTACCAAGTATGTAACTTACCCTACTCACTCCCACCTAACCCTGAAGGGAAGTACTAAGTAGGTGACCCACCCCACTTACTCCACCTAATCCCTCCTCTTTATATATTGAGCTCCAAATAAGAGGCTAGTGTGGGAATTCCTGGCAAGAAAGGATGGTAAGAAGTGAAGAATGAGAAAACTTCAAGATTAGTCGGAGTGAGTGGTCAACAGTCAGGTAAGTGTACCCCCATTTTCAAGCTTAAATTGTAATAATGGCCTAATATAAGTGTACTTTTCCTTTTTAAACTCAGACCTTGCTCCTGTTTTCAAGTCCCGGCTTTAAGAAAATTTGCAAGTGTTCTCTTCAGATTGAAAAGTTTCAGCATATAGTATATTAGACTTTCCGTCTTAATTACTACTTGATAAACTGCATCTCTGACGTCATACTTGTTTCATGATTAGACTAAAAATATAATTTTGATTTCATGGCTAATTCATGCTTGCTGCTTTCTGCCTTCCGTTTTCTGCTCAACTTATAATTGAACATGGATTGCATAAGAATGCAAAAGTAAACCGGCTTTGAATTGCAATTGACCAGAATGAGTTTTATGGACTGAAAACCGGTTTCATGTCAACTGAAAGTCTTTTTACTTGATCGGAATAAGAAAATAAACTTGAAATCGACTTTGTAATATGACGACCGAAAATTTTCTGTCCATCCGGAATGTGAACTAAAGAAAAAATGAACTAGTATTTAATAAACAGACCTTAGCACTAGGAGATAAAATTCTCCGGCATGCCTTAGAATATTATGGTGGTAATCGGGGATAACGAAAGGAAGCCGTCCTCGGGGCTTTGTACAAGGAGGAAAGTGAGAGCCGTCCTCGAGGCTTTGTATAAGGAGAAAGTGAGAGCCATCCTCGGGGCTTTGTACAAGGAGGTATTGTCGTGATTGTGAGGAGATGTACACAATCTATCCTCGACTATTACCCCTTCCGCTAGTGACGTCCTTTACCGATAAAAATAAAAGAGAAGAGAAATTTCTATAATATGACCGACTCTGTTTTCTATTTCGATTTTCAGAATTTAACTGCCCCGGCCTTCCTGACTACCTTACATCTATTGTCCAATCAACTGTTATTTTATAAAATCCATGCTGTTTATGTACCTGTCCGGTCAACTGTCGTTTTACTCTTGTTGTATATGTATCTGTCCAGTCAACTGTTATTTTATAAAATCTATGCTGTTTATATATCTATCCGGTCAACTGTTGTTTTATAAAATTCATGCTGTTTATGTACTTGTCTGGTCAACTGTCATTTTACTCTTGCTGCATATACATCTGTCCGGTCAACTGTTATTTTATAAAATCTATGCTGTTTATGTATCTGTCCTATCAACTGTTATTTTACTCTTACTGCATATGTATCTGTCTGGTCAACTATTATTTTATAATATTCATGTTACATATGTATCTGTATCTGTCTTACAGTATAAACGCTTTACGGAAGATTTGCATGTATCTTGTTGAGCTCCGATTTACTGTTTTCTGTTTTTTTCCTTCTAGATAAAACTATAAAACTTGTGTCGGACGAGAGAGAGTGACTAGAGCTCTGTCCGAGTGATTCTAAGGATTTGGAAGCACACTTTGAGTTACCTGGAAGAAGCAATCTTATTGTGATTATTCGGCTGAAATATATAAAATGTTGTAATTAGACCTTTATGACCATGTATGCATAAATGAGTTTTATAGGGATGAATGTAAATACGTCGACAGGTTAATAGATTGGCTCCCGTTACACATTTTATGGATATCGTGTATGAGTCCTAGATGACATCTATGATCCCGTGATTATATGCACGACTGGCCCGGACCAAATCACCGAAATCCCGGTGTCAGTTCCGGGAGGTCACTGACGGAATGTAAAAAAAAAATTCGTTCTGTCACAATTGGTATCATAGAGATGAGATGCCTTAGGAATTGATCAATCGAATGTACGGAAGCATAGGTTTGAGTCCTCGTACTGAATTTTCGTTAAAAGTTAGGCCAAGGTAACTGAGACAACTACAGTCCTAAGGAAGCTTGAAACCTAGCCTAAGTTCAAATTAGTGAGCTGATGAATACTTTGCCTGTTTTGATTTTAAGATGGCTAGTGGAAGAGGAAGAAGAAATAGCCGTAATACACCCCACGATCGGGAGGCCGCCTATATAAACTTACTGGAAAGAATGACCAACGTAGTAAAGTCTGTCAAGTAAAGGCATATGGCTCCGGTCCCTGCAACCGAGCCAGCTCCGGCCATCTTGGCTCCAACCATGTATGATCGATTCACGGCAGAACGAGCGTCGGGCTTTTTAGGAAAACCTAATCTTGCAAAAGCTGATATATGGCTTAAAAGGATGAAGAAAATATTTACAGTGATTGGGTGTACAGACCAGGAGAAGGTCACCTTCGTCGTGTATAAGTTGGAGGGCGAAGCGAACAGTTGGTGGGGCATGAGGAAGAGAGCGCTAGGAATGCCCGATGAGATGATCACTTGAGATATATTCGAGAAAGATTTTCTAAAAAAATACTTTCCATCCAGTCTCCGGGATCAAAAGTAGATGAAGTTTATGAGATTAAGGCAAGGGAGTATGTCGGTGACTGAGTACGATGTAAAATTCATCGAGTTGTCCCGATTCTCACCTTATTATGTAGAAGACGAATTGAGAAAGGCGAAGAAGTTTCAGCAAGGACTGCGAGATGATATTCGAAAATAACTGTCTACATTAAAGCTTGAGACATATGCCGATATATTGGATAAGGCAGTCATCTACGAACAGGAGGTGGAGATAGAGAAATTCTACGCAAAGAGAGCAGCTAACTGGGCAGGTGTTAGTGGCGGATCTGTTGGGGGATCCTTTGGGTCGTCCAAGAAGACAAGGACGACTAAGAAAGGAAAGGGTGTTGTGCCAGCTTAGTCAATGGCTGATTCGAGGACGACGGCTGCACACTGCACCACCTGTGGGAGAATGCACCCCGGGCAGGCTTGCCGTCGAATGACGGGAGCTTGTTTCAAATGTGGATAGTAGAGCCACCTGATTAAGGATTGCCCAAGATTAGAGGGGAGAAAGCTTACTATTCCGGCTTTGGCCTTTGCAGCGACTATCCAAGAACCGGAGGTATCGTCAAATGTTGTGGAAGGTACTCTTTCTGTTTGTGAAATTCTTGCGTCTGTTTTATTTAACTCAGGATCCACCCACTCTTTTGTTTCTCTGCAATTTATGTGCCTTATCGCCACTACCCTTTATACATTGAATTACGAATTGTCGGTGTGCACCCCTACTGGATTTTTCATAACTACCGATATTGTGTATCCTGGATGCATGATGAAAGTAGGTGGGCAATGTCTAATTGTGGAGTTGGTGTTACTAAACCTGGGAGGTTTTGACATGATTCTGGGAATGAATTGTCAGGTTGAGAACCATGCCACCATTGATTGATTTATGAAGAGAGTCTACTTTAACATCCCTGGGATAGAAACCTTCTTCTTCAAAGGCATTAGAAAAAAGAAAATGCCGATTTTAATCTCGGCCTTGCATGCCAAACATCGGTGAAAAGCGGATGTAAAGCTTACCTGGCGTATACCTGCACCACTGAAAGTCATAAGGTGCTAGCTAAGGACATTTTAGTCGTCCGCAATTTTGAGAATGTATTTTCTGATAAGTTGCCTGGATTGCCTCCGCATCGGGAGATTGAGTTTGGGATCTCTATCGTTTTCGACGTTAGTCTAATTTCTAAGGCTCCTTATAGAATGACTCCTGCTGAATTAAGGAGCTAAGATTATAATTACAGGAGCTACTAGATAAGGATTTTATCAGATCGAGTGTGTCTCCTTAGGGAGCACCGGTGTTATTTGTAATGAAGAAAGATGAGTCGTTGCGACTTTGTGTTGATTATCGTGAATTGAACAAAATCACGATAAAAAATAAATATCCTCTACCGCGTATTGATGACTTGTTTGATCAATTGCAAGGATCTCGGGTGTTTTTAAAAATTGATTTAAGGTCCGGTTATCATCAATTGAGGATTAAGCCGGAGGACGTGGCCAAAACTGCCTTTCGAATAAGATACGGCGACTATGAATTCCTCGTTATGCCCTTTGGGCTTACAAACGCCCCTACCGCTTTTATGGATCTAATGAATAGAGTATTCAGGCAACATCTGGATAAATTTGTGATGATTTTTATTGACGATATTCTAATCTATTCAAAGGACTATGAGAAGTATGAAACTCATCTAAGGATAGTACTCCAAGTGCTCCATGAGGAAAAGTTATATGCAAAGTTGGGGAAATGTGAATTCTGACTGGAAAAGGTGATGTTCTTGGGACATATAATTTCCGATGGCGGTATTTCTATGGATCCCAAGAAAGTAGAAGCTTACTAATTGGAATAGGCCAACTTCTGTAACCAAAGTTAGAAGCTTTCTGGGCATAGCAGGCTATTACCGGCAATTTATGAAAAACTTTTCACAAATTGCTATACCCCTAACTCGATTACTGAAGAAGGAATATAAATTCGAATGGACAGAGGAGTGTAATCAGAGCTTTTAGGAGCTAAAGAATCACCTGACTACTGCTCTAGTATTGGCGATTCCAGAAGGATCAGGAGACTATGAGGTGTACTGTAACGCCTCTCAGGTGGGCTTGGGACTTGTATTGATGCAACATGGTAGAGTGGTAGCTTACATATCTAGACAACTGAAAGTGTATGAAAAGAACTACCTTACCCATGATCTAGAGCTGGCTGCTATAGTGTTCGCCTTAAAAATTTAGATGCATTACTTGTATGGTGAAAAATTTTTTGTGTATTTTGATCACAAAGGCTTCAAGTATCTGTTTTCCCAAAAGGAGCTTAACATTAGGCAAAGAAGGTGACTTGATTTCTTAAAGGATTACGACTGTGAGATACAGTATAAGCCTAGAACGGCTAATATAGTTGCAGACGCATTAAGTCGGTGAACAGGGATTGTGGCACAACTACAAATCAAGCAAATGGAATTATTAGACTATCTGAAGCAATGTGATGTCCGGCGATATGCTAAGGGTAATAGGATGCTCCTATCCTATCTTCAGATCCAACCTGAGATTATTAGTAAAGTTATGGAAAAGTAAGTTAATGATCCGTTCCTTGTAGAAATTGCAAGTGACTTGAGTAAGGAGTTCCACGTTGAGTTCAGTGTCCGAACGGACGGGGATTTGAGGTTTAGAGACCGATTATGTGTACCAGACGATAATGAACTAAAAGAAAAGATTTTGAGGGAGGCCCATCGGTCTAGATATACCATCCACCCCGGAACAAATAAGATATATCAAGACTTGAAGAAAACTTTTTGGTGGAGGAACATGAAGAGGGATATCATGGCCTATATGAAAAAATACCTCGTATGCCAGCAATTGAAGGCAAAAAGGAGAAAACCTTCTAGGTTGTTATAGCCAATGCCGATCCCGAGCTGAAAATGGGAAGACATTACTATGAATTTTGTATCGAGACTACCTAAGACTCCCAGAAATCACGATACCGTTTGGATTATAGTTGACCGGCTAACAAAGTCAGCCCACTTCTTGGCAATCAGAACGACCTATTCACGTAATAAGCTGGCTCAACTGTATGTAAACGAGATCGTGAGACTACATGCAATTTCTGCCTCGATTGTATCTAACAGGGATCCCCGTTTTGTCTAAAGGTTTTGAAAAAGTTTGCATAAAGAGTTAGGAACCAAATTAAAATTTAGTACGGCTTATCACCCTCAGACGGACGGTCAGTTTGAGCGAACTATACAGATTCTTGAGGATATGTTGAGGGCTTCTATATTATAAATGAAAGACACCTGGGATACCTACTTGGCACTAGTAGAATTTGCTTATAATAAAAGTTATCAGGCTAGTATCGGCATGGCGCCATTTGAGGCTATATATAGAAAGAAATGTAGGTCGCCGATTCATTGAGAAGAGGCTGGAGATAGAAGAATTTTTGGTCTGGAAATCATAAGGGAAACGGCTGAGAAAATAAAACTGATCCATAGTAATTTAAGGATCACTCAAAGTAAATAGAAAAGCTATGTGGATAAAATGAGGATAGAATTGAGCTTCGAGGTAGGAGATTTTATTTTTCTGAAAGTCTCACCATCCAAGGGGACATTATGATTTGGAGTGAAGGGTAAACTTAAGCCCCGATTCATTGGCTCCTTTGAGGTTTTGGAAAAGATCAGAGAGGTGGCTTACAAGTTATCACTGCCGCCAAGTCTGGCAGATGTACATGACGTGTTCCATGTATCAATACTCCGGAAGTATGTTCATGATCCTATACATATAATTGAATTCGAACCCTTAGAAATTAACAAAGATTTATCCTACGTCGAGGAACCACTACAAATTCTCGATCGGAAAGAGCAAAGGCTGCATACAAAGATGGTTCCTCTGGTAAAAGTACTATAGAGAAATCACTCACTTGAGGAAGATACTTATGAATGAGAAGAAGAAATCTGGAGCAAGTATCCCCACTTGTTTGATTAAGGTATATAACTTCATTTAAATTTCGGGGACGAAATTTTTTTAAGTATGGGAGAATTGTGAGGTCCCGAAATCAATGTAAAATATGGCTACTTAAAAACCGAAGTGTTTAAATGTCAACTTAAATCGGAATAGCCTTAAACCTCTGGTAGACCGAAAATAATGGCAATCAAGACGTTGACCGACGTCAGGGTGTTGACCGGCGTCAAAATATTGACCGGCATCAAAGTGTTGACCGGCGTCAAAATATTGACCGGTGTCAAAACGTTGACCGAAAGGTCGACTGAAAGGTTGACCGATTTTTAATATTGATCAACCTTGAATAAGAAAAAGAAACATAGGCCGGCTTTGAGTAAAAGTTGGCCGGATTAAAGTCAGAAGCATTGACCGAAAAAGTTGACCAATAGAAAAGTTGACCGACCTTGAAGAAAATGTTGACCGACTAGAATTGACTATTGAATTCAAAAGACAAGGGCTAACTTTGTCGTTAGATCCCAACTAGATCCCAATCTAATCAAAGCAAGTAAACTACCCCGTTGACCTTCTAGATGAAAGTACCAAGTAGGTAACTTACCCCACTCACTTCCGCCTAACCCTGAACGGAAGTACTAAATAGGTGACCCACCCCGCTTACTCCACTTAATCCCTCCTCTTTATATACTGAGCTCCAGATAAGAGGCCGGTGTGTGAATTCTTGACAATAAAGGATGGTAAGAAGTGAAGAAGGAGAAAAGCTTCAAGATTAGTTGGAGTGGGCGGTCAACAGTCAGACAAGTATACCCCCATTTTCAAGCTTAAATTGTAATAATGGCCTAATATAAGTGTACTTTTCCTTTTTAAACTCAAACCTTACTCCTATTTTCAAGTCCCGATTTTAAGAAAATTTGTAAGTGTTCTCTTCATATTGAAAAGTTTCAACATATAGTATATTAGACTTGCCGTCTTAATTACTACTTGATAAATTGCATCTCCGAAGTCATACTTGTTTCACGATCGGACTGAAAATATAATTTTGATTTTATGGCTAATTCATGCTTAAATTGTAATAATGGCCTAATATAAGTGTACTTTCCCTTTTTAAACTTAAACCTTACTCCTATTTTCAAGTCCCGGTTTTAAGAAAATTTGCAAATGTTCTCTTCATATTGAAAAGTTTCAGTATATAGTATATTAGACTTGCCGTCTTAATTACTACTTGATAAATTGCATCTCTGAAGTCATACTTGTTTCATGATCGGACTGAAAATATAATTTTAATTTCATGGCTAATTCATGCTTGCTGCTTTCTGCATTTCGTTTTCTACTCAACTTTTGATTGAACTTGGATTGCATAAGAATGGAAAAGTAAATCGGCTTTAAATCGCAATTGACCAGAATGAGTTTTATGGACTAAAAACCGGTTTTATGTCAACTGAAAGTCTTTTTACTTGACCGGAATAAGAAAATGAACTTGAAATCGACTTTGTAATATGACGACCGGAAGTTTTGTGTCCGTCCGGAATGTGAATTAAAGAAAAAGTGAACTGGCCTTTAAGAAACAGACCTTAGCACTGGGAGATAAAGTTCTCCAGTATGCCTTAGAATATTATGGTGGTAATCGGGGATAACGAAAGGAAGCCATCCTCGGGACTTTGTACAATGAGAAAAGTAAGAGCCGTCCTCGGGGCTTTGTACAATGAGAAAGTGAGAGCCGTCCTCGGGGATTTGTTCAATGAGGTATTGCCATGACTGTGAGGAGATGTGCACAATCTATCCTCGATTATTACCCCCTCCGCTAGTTACGTCCTTTACCGATAAAAATAAAAGAGAAGAGCAAATTTCTATAATATGACCGACTCTATTTTCTGTTCCGATTTTCAAAATTTGACTACCCCAGCCTTCCTGACTATCTTACATGTATTGTCTGGTCAACTGTTGTTTTATAAAATCCATGCTGTTTATGTACCCGTTCGGTCGATTGTCATTTTACTCTTGCTGCATATGTATCTGTCCGGTCAACTGTTGTTTTATAAAATCCATACTGTTTATGTACCTGTCCGGTCAACTGTCGTTTTACTCTTGCTACATATGTATCTGTCCGGTCAGCTGTTATTTTATAAAATTCGTGTTGTTTATGTATCTGTCCGGTCAACTGTTGTTTTATAAAATCCATGTTGTTTATGACCTGTCCGGTCAACTGTCATTTTACTCTTACTGCATATGTATCTGTCTGGTCAACTGTTGTTTTATAAAATTCATGTTATTTATGTATCTGTTCGATTAACTGTTGTTTTACTCTTACTGCATATGTATCTATCCGGTCAACTGTTATTTTATAATATTCATATTACATATGTATCTGTATCCGCCTTATAACTTAAACGCTTTACAGAAGATTTGCACGTACCTTGTTGAGTTCCGACTCACTATTTTATGTTTTCTCCCTTCCAGATGAAACTATAGAACTTGTGCCAGACGAGAGGGAGTGACTATGGCTCCGTCCGAGTGATTCTAAGGACTTGGAAGCACATTTTGAGTTACCTGAAAGAAGCGATCTTATCGTGATGATTCGACTGAAATATATAAAATGTTGTAATTAGACCTTTATGACCATGTATGCATAAATGAGTTTTATGGGGATGAATGTAAATGCGTCGACAGGTTAATAGATTGGCTTCTGTTATACATTTTATGAATATCGTGTATGGGTTCTAGATGGCATCTGTGATCCTATGATTAGTATGCATGACCGGCCTAGACAGGATCACCGAAACCCCAGTGTCAGTTCCGAGAGGTCGCTGGCAGAATAAAAAAAATCCATTCCATCACAGACGTCCTCCCATAGGAAATAATACCATACCAGAAAGTTGAAGCACTACGACTTCTCCTAGGAAGAACACAACAAGACAAAAGCATCCACCTAAACCCGGCGATGATAGCAATAATGCTTAGTCGGCAAATAGAACCAATGTGGGACAAAGATGAATCGACATATGCTCAAAGACATTAGCAACAATGATTAAAATAATCTAACTGATTTATTGAAGACTCAAAATGTATATAGAGGGGATCTGTTTGCTTCAGAGATACAAAATACTGCCTATTCCTATCGTCCTAGCGGGCGACGATCCTATGGTTGGGGGCCCCCTGTGAACATGGAGCAAGCCCCCCTCCTGTCTCAGAGAAGTCCACTAGGTTACCTTAGCGACGAACTTCGGCATTCCTTGGATCGAGGAAACCAACAGGGAAGCCTGAAACCGCCAAGGCAATAATCCACCTATTGAAGCGAATGTCATCTCGGAACCACTCATCCATCATGCGGCTAGCTTCATCGAGGTAGAACCGAGACCTCAGCTCTGCTTCAAGTCGAGCATACTCCCTCCAAAGATCAGCAAGCTGCTACTTAATCTCCCGAAGCTCATCCTCGAGCGAGGCAATCCTATCCGTTGCTTGATAATGTTTATCCTCGAGCTCTTCGGATCTCGCTTCCGATTCAGACAACACTCGGTCAAGATTGGTAGACCGCTATTAGCTCCATAAAGCCCCAGCAATAGCAGCATTCATTCAGTGCTCCATGTCCTCCAGCATAACAGGATCGACATGCGACTAGGATAGTCAAGAGATCTCGACTTTTCGCCAATGCAATACTTCCTCCACCACTCGGAGCGCTTCCTGAATCTGTCAAGCAAACAACAATGGCCAATCAGAAACGGCTGTAAAAAGTAAGGTCGCAGAACAAAAGAAATTCGCAATTAGGATACCTCATTATAAGACGGTCCTCCCTGACATGACGGGCCAGGAGAATCCTTAGTTCTAACTCTAGTTGGAAGCAGCAGGCACTGCAAAGGTTTCTCATGATGAACCAAAGGCACGTCAAAGCCGAGGAGGAGCCAACACACTTGAAGTGCCTAGGGGTTCAAGTGTTGGCACTTCCCAACGAGTTGCCCCCTCACCGACAACCTCAGCCTCGAGGTCATCTCCAGTTACTTCTTCCCCCACTTGGCTGCTACCAACCCCCTCCGCAAAACAGCGAGAGGCACAAAAACAGATACTTCTGGAGAAGAAGCCACTAAGATTGGGATCCTGTGCTCAACAGTAGCAGCCGATGGTCGATTTGCCTAGCTCGCCAACCAATAGGTCCCCCATTCTAGCAGCAATACTCACTAGGGGCTCACTGCCCTCAGCCCCTCTAGACAATTCGCCAAAGCCCAGGTCGTTCGATGAAAACTCATCCAAGCCTTGCCACCTTAAAAATTCACCAGCAATCAGAGCAAACGCCATTGCACAAGCCACATCGATCCTTTGGCATTCCTCAGAAAGGGTGGACGACGGTGGAACCATCTCACCGGAAGCCCACTCGAGAGAGTCTTGAGAAAGCGAGTCGCTCTACTTTCTCTTGGGATGATGGGACAGCGTGGCATAAGCGTCATCCCCCTCCGTTCAGACCTCCCACTACACCTCATCCAACGCACTCTGAGAGATCCAATGATTAGTGTCACACAAGACGTTAGCGTACTCCTCGACAAGCGTTGTCTGTATCTATGCCCTCTACTTTTCATCCTTTAGGACATCACCAGCATAAATACTGTTGACCCTATCCCACTTATCTAAGAATTTTCAATCAGCGTCAACCATCATAAAGAAAAAGTGCTCTTTCTAGCCCTTTATCGAGCTCGGGTTCCCCCCGCTGATTTTGAACTTCAAGCGGGGAGTGAAGGAGACCCAATCGACCTCTTAATTGAACTGCAAGATCACCTTCATGGACCGGGCATCTATGGAGTGACCCTTTGTGCAAAACAAGATGCATAGGGTCACCAAATATCGAACAACATTCAGATGAAGGCAAGACCCAGAGATTTCCAGCGCCCTTAAGATCTCACACGACTCTTTCATGAAAGGAATGCGAAGACCGGCTTTCAAATATTCCTTGTAGATGGTTATGCACCCTGGACGAGAGTGCAAGCTGCATCATCTACACCAGGCACCATGTACTGGACAATGCTTAGAATATAGTATTTGCTATACAGAGACAAAATTGCTCTCTCAATGAGGATGGATGGAATATCGGCGATGCCCATAGGAGCCATTCGTAACGCAGTGTAAGCCAAAAACAGTGGCAAATTATGGTAGAGATACTCCAAGATCGAAAAGAAGCAAAAATTGCTATGGGCCAGTGCCTAAATAGTCACAGCTTCGGCCCAACAATGACGTCATTTGCGAATGTCAAAGAGGCACGCCCCATCATGACCACGACACGTACCCGTATTGTAGGATGTCATGGCGTGTCCTTTTCTTGGGTCAGTCATATCGATTGACGCTTTACCTCCCTGCACAGCATGCTGGCAGATTGATGGCCTAAGGCCTAGATCAGTGAGTCGGTAGCACTGTGCAAGAAATGATGCCTTGACACGCCTATTTTTCTGATGCAATGGCAAACTAGCGATGTACAACCTTGACGAACTCAAGATAGGATTGACAGATTTGCATCCCAAGCAAGTCCCTGGGACTCATTATTATCGGTTGAATTATTAGAAGATCGAGTTGTTGATAATTCAAATTATCAGACTGTCAAAAATCGCATGGCAGAAAATAGCATTCAAACGTTTTAACTATTTACATCATGCAAAAATATTGGAGCCATATAATATGAAGATAAATAGTGTTGAATAGTTTCATTTATTAATTTCTCTTACAAAGTACAAGTTTATAACAGTGAATGTATAATTCATAACGAAATAAAAAAGAAAATAATGATACATGGAGTAGCAACCCAACTATGGCCATCCGGTCCGTCCGATCTCTAGTACGGATAATTGCAAGAGATAAGCCTCCTTACTGACCACCTCATCAAGAGGTTGATATAGCAGGAAGAGTATGAAAAACCCTCCCTTGTAAGAGCAAAGCACAATGCTACTGCTCTTACTCAAGAGGCGACCGCAAGAAACCATCCACCGGAACCTACCAAGGTCTTCGAGGTCATGATTCTCTATGAGACCCAACACAGCAATAACGACTCGAGTTCGATGTGGACGTAAAGAAAAAGAAGCTCCTCCCTTAGCATAGGATGGAATAGCCCTCCGCCTCGCAGAGGACTACTCGACACCAGCCAGGAGAAGAGGAGATCGACCCCAAAACCCGAACCTCGCTCAGTGTGACATAAGAACGATTCAGGCCGAGCCCAAAAGAGGATAATCAAAGCAAACTTCAGACGCATCCTAGGGTATCAGCTTCAAACACTGGAGGAGATTTCTTGGCAATCCCAGCTAGTAATTGCGTAGGCTCCATGTCAACTCTGAACTCTCACACCACTTGGTTGGTGAAGATGATTTGTAATGCGAGGTATAGAGAGCCCCTCAATTTGTAGTCAGGGTAGGGGATTAACCAGCATTAAACCGATGAGATCGTGCTAACGCCAGAATGTGACCCTTGGTAGGGAATTGCCAGTGGTAGAAAATCAAATTTGCACCAAATCTTGCCGAACAGAATAAGAGCTGTAGAGTGCCTTGAAAAGAAGTGTGCTTGGGAAAGGACCGCATGCACAAACCTGCACGACCGACGTCCAATCATGACATGCTGGGAGTTATAGATTTAAACCTCCCGGCATGGGGGTTAGTAATGGGTTCAGTTCCTCATGGGGCAACCCATGATTTAGCCCGTGAAAAAGGTGCTCCAGAAGTAGTTGCCAGGAAGGAGTTCTCGCAACTCAGAGCCCAAAGCCAACAGCAGTAGGCCTAAATCGGCACCAGCCAAGGCACAACAGCGCCACGTGGGCCACTAAAACTTGTTGCGGGATAGGCTCATGGAAGCTGCACAACCCGTTCCAACTCAACAGATAAATCCATCAGCCCCTATAATCACGCAATCCTAGGCGGCTGCATGGGCAAGGATTTCAAGTGTAGCCATCAACCTGTCATCTTGGGGATTTCAATGGTGTAGAGTACCAAGGGTAGGGGCATGATGACGACTACTCAAAGGTACAGGGCCGTAGCCCTTGCACCCCACAATTGTGGGAATGGATGTCAGCCACTCATGGTTGCAAGGACGTGGAGTCCTCAAGGCTGGCTACCTACGCTCCCTCTATAAATATATCTCTCCTTCCAAAAAAAAGGGGATCCGAACTCAGAACCCTGGAAGCAAGCAATCGAACATCCATCTCATGAAGATAAAGAACATTCTCCAATTTAAGGTGCCCACATGCATTGAGACTACCAAAAATCGCTCCCTATCGAGCACATCTCTCTTTATAAGCCGTTCTCCATCGAGCACAATCACTCCATAAGCCGCTCTCCGTCAAGTGTACCTTATGGAGCATAACCCTCCATCTCTAAAAATCGCTCCCCAATTGAGTGTACTTTACTCTCTAAGTCGCTCTCAGTCAGGCACACTTTATTCTCTAAGCCGCTCACCTGCTAAGTTTACTACCGAAGCAAAGTCCTCCGACTAACACTCCGATTTCCTCGTACATGCATCTATGCATTACAGTCCTCCCATTCTACTATTCGGCTAAGAAAGATTTAGGATTTAAGTATCAGAAAATAAATCGGGGAGCAAATCCCGTCATTCTCTAACCTCTTATTTATTAGTTGTGATGTGTAGAATTTTAATTTGAAATAATAAAAATTGGACCTACTTCAATTCAACCTATCGGGTAAGATCAAACGACTTTCT
>JAODPA010112300.1:0-19370 GCA_025585075.1 Nepenthes mirabilis
CGCGGCAACGGGAGGCCGACCGTGGCAGGCTCTAACAGCGAATGAGCCACTCAGGAGGAGAGTCGCCATCCCTGGCGAGCTCGACCGCACCTCCAGGACCCCACGGAGCTCCACGATGTCATCAATGCACGGAGAGGCACTACGGACTCGTCGATGGAGGAGAAAGTCAAAGCGCTGTGGGACATCCTGCATAAGGAGAAGCCCACGACCTCCTCCGCTGACCTCCGGAGATCGCCCTTCGCCATGGACTTGCAGACCCAGCCATTGCTAAACAAGTTCAAGATGCCGGTCCTGGAAGGGTATGACGGAAGCAAGGACCCGATGGACCACCTCAACTGCTTCCGTACTCACTTGTCTTTGCAAGGAGCGAGCGAGGCCCTGATGTACCAGTGCTTTCCCGTCACCCTTAGGGGGGACGCGTTGCTCTGGTTCCACGACCTCCCCCCAAACTCCATACGCTCTTTCGATGAGCTTGCTGACAGCTTCTGAAGCCAGTTTACCTCCAGCCGAAGGGAGGAGAGGCAACCATGGCACTTGGTCCGCCTCTGCCAAAAGTCAGACGAAAGCCTGAAGCGGTTCTTAAACCGTTTCATCACTGAGGCACGGTGGATCCCCCAACTATCTGACGAGTTAAAGCTCAACGCCTTCGTCGCCACCCTGGCGGCAGGGGATTTCTTCAAGTACCTATTGCACCAGCGCCCTCAGACCTTCCGGGAGGCTGAGGCCATCGCCCGGGCGTACATCACAGCCGAAGAGGCTAATGAGGCAAAGCGTCCCGAGCGAGCGGACCGGCCCTCGGAAGCCCCCAGGACGACTAGTGGGCGAAAGAGGGATAGTGACAGCCAGCGCTTCCCAGAGCGCCGAAAGTAGCAGCGGCCCCTACTGGGGCCCAAAAAGGACTACGGCAGAGCTTCCCTGACTCCTCTTAATGACAGCCGTACCAATATCCTGATGCAGATCCAGGACGAGAAGTTCTTCAAGTGGCCGAAAATGCCGAAGGGTCCCAGTGGCAGCGACCAGACAAAATACTGCTAGTACCATTGCTGCCGGGACACTCGACCGAGAACTGCCGGACCCTGCAACCGGAGATAGAGGATTTGATCCGGCGCGGACACCTGAAGCGGTTCATGAAGAGTTCGGGACAAGGACCAGAAATCTCTGATGGTGAAGCCAGCGAACCCCCGAGGGCCCGCACAGCCGCCGGCGTGGTCAAGATAGTCTCCACCACGGTCGTCGCAGATACCAGACATGGACAGCCGGAGCCAACTTTCAGCAACAAGCGAGCAAGGATAGGGGTTAGGGATGATGTCATCAGCTTTAGCAGCGACGATATGGCTCATGTAACCTCTCCCCATACCGATCCTCTTGTTGTATCTGCCCTCGTTTCAGGCGGTGGGGATGACTACCAATTGAAACAAGTTTTCATCGATAATGAAAATTCACAAAATTTGCTGTATCTCAATGCCTTCTTTAAACTTGGACTAAAACGAAGCCAGATGAAAGTTGCCAGCGGACCCTTGTACAGCCTGGACAACGAGCCGGTCCCTGTACAAGGGATAGTTCGGCTGGAGGTCACTATGGGAACTCACCCGCGCTCTGTGACGTGAGAGTTGTCGCTCCTCGTCATTAACCTACTGTCTGTCTACAACGCCATATTGGGCAGACCCTTTCTAACCACCTTTGGAGCTGTTACGTCCATCCCGTACCTGAAGGTGAAGTTTTCCACCCCGTGGGGCGTGGGAGAAGTCCTCGGGGACCAGGAGATGGGACGGACGTGCTACCTGTCCCAGATCAACCCCGTGGCACCATACTACCTAGACGAAGATCTTGACCTCCGCGATGAGACCTTGCTGCAACAGGCCCAGTCAGGAGAAGAAACGGAGGCGATCCCTTTAAACTCCTTCGAGCCAGAAAGGTGCATCAACGTGGGCAGATCTCTCTAGGCCGTAGAACGCAACCGGCTGATTACCTTCCTTAGGGCCAATTCCGATGTGTTTGCCTGGGTTCCCGCAGACATGCCAGGGATACCGGCCAAAGTCATTGTCCACAAGCTGGGCCTTGACTCGAGCCGAAAGTCTGTTCAGCAGAAGCGAAGGAACCACTCCTTTAAGAAGTTGGTCGCCATAAGGGAAGAAGTAAAAAGACTCTTGGACGCCGGATTCATTAGAGAAGTTCAATACCCGGAGTGGCTATCCAACGTTGTGCTAGTAAAGAAGAGTAGTGGCAAGTGGCAAATGTGCGTTGACTTCACCGACGTGAATAAGGCTTGCCCCAAGGACAGCTTCCCACTCCCAAGGATCGACCAGCTCGTGGACTCCACTTCCGGACTCGAGCTCCTGAGTTTCATGGACGCGTACTCTGGATACAACCAGATCCGAATGGACCCGGAGGACGAGGAGCATACCTCGTTTATGACTGACTAGGGGACATACTGCTACAAAATGATGCCCTTCGGACTCAAGAATGCGGGCGCGACTTACCAGCGCCTTGTGAACATGATGTTTGAAGCCCAGATCGGTCGGAACGTGGAGGTATATATCGACGACATGCTCGTGAAGAGCAAAGTCGCCAGCAACCACGTCAACGACTTAGACGAGACGTTTCAGGTCCTCCGGTGACACGGGATGAAGCTCAATCTCGCCAAGTGTGCCTTCAGAGTGACCTCGGGAAAATTCCTAGGCTTCATCGTGTCGCAACGCTGCACTGAGGCCAACCCAGAGAAGATCAATGCCATCCTCGACCTGAATCCATCGCGGACGATAAAAGAAGTATAGAAGCTCACCAGGCGAATAGCAGCCATTTCGCGTTTCCTCGCTAAGTCAGCAGAAAAATACTTGCCCTTTTTCAAGGCGCTAAGGTGCACCAAATCGCAGGGATTCAGGTGGAATGAGGAATGCGACGAAGCTTTCAGAGAGTTGAAGACCTACCTCTCCAGCGCACCACTCCTAAGCTCGCCGCGCGAGGGAGAAGACCTTTACCTCTACTTGGCTAGGTCAACAGCAGCTCTCAGCACCATGTTAGTTGGAAAACACGAAGGCAGACAACAGCCAGTGTACTACGTAAGCCGGGTGCTGACGGACGTGGAGGCCCGCTATCCACATGCTGAAAAGATGGCGCTCACGCTTGTCTATGCTGTGCGGAAGCTGCAGCCCTACTTCCAATCGCATCGGATCGTCATACTGACGGACCAGCCGCTGAAGTCGATCTTGCAGAAGCCGGAGAAGTCCGGACGGCTGGTTAAGTGGGCTGTCGAGCTAGGAGAGTTTGATCTGGAGTTCCGGCCCTGGCCAGCCGTGAAGGGACAGGTTTTGGCCGACTTTATTGTAGAAGCGGCGACACCAGCATAGGAAGAAGACGACAACCCAGGAAGCGTGGAAGATCGCGATCCTCCTGTATGGACCCTGAATGTGGACAGATTATCCACTAAAATAGGCAGCGGAGCCGGAGTCGTGCTAAGGACACCGGAAGGCATGGAGATTACGTACTCCGTCACACTGGCCTTTCCGGCCACAAACAACGTAGCAGAATACAAGGCCCTCCTCGCGGGCCTGCGACTTGCTAAGGAATGTTTCGCACGGTCGTTGGTCGTGCGCAGTGACTCTGAACTTGTGGTCAATCAGGTGAAGGGAAACTTTGATGCCTTAAACCCACAGCTTGTGAGGTACTTGGCGAAAGCGAAGGCCTTGATCCCTGAGTTCGGTCAGTTCGTGATCGAGCACATCCCAAGGTCGGATAACGAGCACGCTGACCGACTGGACCGGGACACGGCTACTGGATCCATGGAGCAGTATGCAAGAGAACCCAAGGAAGTCTTGACCGCGCCAATCATTGATGCCAAAGACCAAGAGGTACCGTGGGTCGACGCGGGAAGGAATTGGATGACGCCGTACGTGAAGTACCTGACTGAAGGAACCCTGTCCGACGACGCCAACGAGGCCAAGAGAGTCAAGAAGATGGCGGGATGGTACACGATCCTGAACGGAAGATTGTACAGGCGAGGATACTCTACTCCCCTTCTGAAGTGCCTTACTCCAGAGGAAGCCGACTACGCGCTGGCCGAAGTGCACCTGGAATTGTACGGCTCGCACATTGGGGGCAATAACCTTGCATTCAAAGTCATGCGACAAGGGTTCTACTGGCCCACCATGAAGCGAGACGTTATGGAGTTCGTCCGAAAGTGTGAAAGTTGCCAGGTCTATGGCAATATGACGCATCAGCCTCACACAGAGCTGCACTGCCTCCAGTCCCCGTGGCCATTCGCACAATGGGGGCTCGACATACTTGGGCCCCTACCTTTGGCCTCTGGGCAAAGGAAATTCCTGATCGTCGGCATCGACTACTTTACCAAGTGGATGGAAGCTGTCCCTCTCGCCAAAATTACGGAGTAGAATGCGACAAAGTTCCTCCGTTAGGGTATTGTTTGCCGCTTTGGGATCTCTGAGGTCGTAGTGACCGATAACGGAACCCAGTTTACCGGCAAGCGCTTCACGAAGTACTGCCACGACCTCTGCATCAAGCTGATCCATATGTCCGTGGCGCACCCCCGGGCCAACGGATGAGTTGAGGTCACCAACTGCACATTGTTGCACGGATTGAAGACCAGGCTGGAAGATGTAGGGGGCTCCTGGATTGAAGAGCTACCATCCGTGCTGTGGTCGTATCGAAGAACTCCGCGGGAGCCGACAAGGGAAATGCCCTTCAACCTCTGCTTTGGGGTTGAGGCTGTGGTCCCCATGGAGGTAGGGATGCCAAGCCTGCGGATCGAATGCTTCGATCCGGCCACCAACGAACAGAGGCTCCGGGAAAGTTTAGACTTGCTCTCGGAGGTTTGAGACGCAGCACGACTACGGACCGCGGCCTATCAGTAGCGCGTCGCACGGTACTACAATAAATGGGTAAAGGCACGCCCTCTAGAAGTTGGAGATCTGGTCCTTCGGAGCGTAGAGACGGCAGGAAAGACCGCAAACAGGAATAATCTCTCCCCTAGGTGGGAGGGGCCATTCCTTGTCTCCGCAATCCTTCGGAGCGGAGCGTATAAGTTGCGCGCCCAGAACGGCAAACTAGTCCCGCAGACTTGGAATGCCGCCAACTTAATGAAGTATTACCAGTAATGCTACATCAGCTCAGGTAAGTCACGAGCACGTGCATCATAATGAATGCTTGGACATGTGTGTTGCCATTTGTTAATAAAATCACTCTTCCTGCTATCCTGCATATCCATATGTGTGAATTGTTGACATGCATGATATTCTTAACTTATACGACCTAGACTGCCTCTAAGTCGGGAGGACAAACGTCCGTCTGTAAAACTAGTCCTTGGCCCAGCGCCAGGTGGTCCGAAAGCGACCGTCTCAGGACTTCGTCTCCGTGCCAGACAGCCCGGGGACGGCCCCATACAACTTGGCTCCATGCCAGTAGGCCCGAGCGGCCCCCTGCGCTTTGGCTCCACGCTAGACGGCCCAGAAGCAGCCACCCGCAGGCTAAGATATCTCGTCAAAAGGACCCAAGCGGTCCGCTAAACAGGCTTCGCGCCAACGTCCCAGGTGGTCAAAACATTAGGCTTGGTGGCTTTTGAAGCCCCCAACCTACGGCCAACAAAACTTTAGGGGGCAAAAATCGCAGGCATGCGTCGACCTTCTTGAACAGAAGAGAGCACCCTCAGTCTACAATGGTCGTGAATTAGGACCTTAAACTTGGTGATTATAGCGCCTTGAGCAGTGGCCACTCACCTCCCGCAATCATACGCGACCAAGGCCTAGACCCCGGAGTCCAGTTGCCGTGGCCTGACCACCCGGCTGACCCTTGCTGTGGCTCCACGGGACTTGCGACGACATCTGCCCTACCGGATCGAGCTTCCCACTAAATGCGTGAGTTACGACGACATCCTCTAACGAAGGACGAGCAACGCGCAACAAGGCACCTGGATAGGGCCTTAGCGACAATAGCTCTGAGAGCTTAGCACTCAAGTACAAGGAGTGATCCTGCGGATCACCTTAAACGAAGATTGCAAGTGGCGAACCACACCAGAAGAATTTGAGTACTGATGCTTCTCTGGATCCGGATTTTGAACAAATTTGGATGATCCTCTCGATGTGGTTCCAGCTCCGTTACCTGAGTTGGATCCTGCACACCACTAAATAGAACAGGAGGTCAGTGTGTCGGCAGAAAGTTATCCCACCGAAAACACTCTGACGCTCAAGTCAGTAAAACAGTCTTCGAAAAAAAGAAACTGAAATCGAGAGAAAGAGAGATACAGAAGGAGTGTTTTTTTCAGATGTACGAAAGTCGTGAGTCCTTCTTGAATCTGAAAGGTGGGAAGGCAATAAACCACCGTGAGGGGCTCGCTTGTTTGCCTTAGGGCTGTTGGTGAATGTGTTTGCGTAGTAGAGAGCTTGAGCAGTTCTGAGAGTTTAAATGTCCGAGAGCGTAATTGAGAGTGTCAGTGAAAGCGTGCCTTGAATGGTGAATCAAGGGTTTCTTTTATGGTGGAGAGGATGATCCTCCTTTAGAAAGAGTGATTGCCTCCGTGATTTGCTGGCTGGCTTGCCATTGGGAGCAGGCGCCAGTTGCCAAGCCGTGTAAGATAGTTTCTTTCTGAGGCAGCCAATAGCTTTCGAAATTGGACGCTTTCCTTCTATACATATTACCGTTGGAGAGCCCAAGCTGGCAAGGATTTGGAAAAATCTGGTTCCTTCCTTATGTAAAAGGCGCCATTATTATCAATATCCCTTTTGGTGTTAGCTGGGACCATGGAGAATCCTTGGAAAGCCGTTGTTGGCCTTTTGATGATTCGTGGCCCTAAACGGACCAGGTCTGTTATGGTAGAAAGGCCTCCTTTGGGCCCACAGTGTAGCACTCGGGCGGTCAACGTTAGAGTTGACCATCTGCGTGCGTATTGGCCGTCCGATGGTCAACGACAGCATTGACCATCCTGGGCCTTTTAGCTCTTGGGCTTGTTTTTCTTTTGGGCCGTTAAAGTGTTGACTGTCATTCTGGGCCCCCATTGAATATTTGGGGCCAGCCCATTGTTGGTATACCCATCACTAGCCCCCCATACTGGTGGCCAGAAATCTGGCCTCTAGTATGTTCATCATGGGATGCTCCTTATTGCTCTGAGGATCTCGTAGAACTTCGTGAAAGGCATGAAGGAGAGTTTGACCAGAATTGTTGATTGCCCTGGTCAATTCCGGAGAACCAGAATTGTTGACCATCTTGATCAATTTCGGAGAACCAGAATTGTTAACCGCCTAGGTCAATTCCGGAGAACTAGAATTGCTGACCGTCCTGGTCAATTTCGGAGCACCAGAATTGTTAACCATCCTGGTCAATTCCAGAGTACCAGAATTGTTGACCGTCCTAGTCGAATCCGGAGCACCAAAATTGTTGATTATTTTGGCCAATTCTGGAAGCATTTTCTGCCAGTCTTTAGCCGATTTACTGGGCAAAAAGCGACACGTGTCTCCCTTTGGTTGGGCAGATGTCCTGGCCATTAATGCGCCAGAGATCCGCCTTTTGCAGGGCTAAGTAGGGAAGCAACATGTGGCAGGACTGACGGCGTCCTTAATGAGGAGCTTCGTGCTTGGCACTTAAGTTTTCCTTCTGTAATTTGAAACCGTTTATGCCTTCAGTCCATCGTCTTCTTCATTTCAACTCTTCAGGAGCGCTTTCTGAAAAACCTAACTTCCTGTGTAACCATGGCTTCCGCCACCGATTTTGCCTCCGTTCTGAGAGGAAACGACGTCAAAGCTCTGTGCGTTAAATTCAATATTCCTAAGGAGATTGCCTGGAGAGTTCCGGGCAAGGATGACAGGGCGTATGCTCCACCGGAGGGGCACATCACTGTTTACGAGGCCCATTTGAGGAGCGGACTCCGCCTTCCATTGCCGGAAGAATTGGAGTCGATCATGAAGGCTCTGTGAGTACCCATTGCCCAGCTTCACGCTAACGCAGTGAAGTACCTCTGCACTATGTGTATTTTTGCTCGAAAACTTGGCCAGAAGTTTAAGATGTCTGGTATTAGGGTTTTGTTTAAAGTGAACTAGGGGGGAGAGTGGATATTGCTCTATCCCCGTACCGAAATAAAAATTAATAAGGCCATTCACGACTCATTGAAGAACTGGAAGAACCAATTCTTCTTCGTGAGCGTGGGGGCCAAATGGCCCATCGCGAAGGAGTGGGGCCAGAGTGCGGAGGCGTATTTTGGGACGCCGTCAGTGTTGGAGTGGGAGGCTTATGCGTGGCTGATGAAGGCGATAAAGGAGAATCCCAACGATTTTAATCGGGATGTTGTGGTTTCTCGAGAGGAGACGAGGAAAGCAAACCGGGGTCCGCCCTCCCTAGTTGAAAAACCTATGCCGCCCGTGAGGATGATGAACTCGGAGGGTTCCAAGGGCATCCTCATCCGTACGCGGCCCACGAATGAAGGTTTCATTGGTCCGCAGCCAGAGAAGGTGCTGGAAACACCTTTGTCGTCGTTGTCCCTCATCGACTACGTGGTAGCCGGGATCTGTGCCGGGGATGGCAGCACCACGGGCCTGGAAAAGACCTACGAGGATTGGCCAGTGGACTCGGGAGTTGTCTTGGGGCAGCTCGCGCTGCAAGCGGTTCCTGGCGCCGAATCGATGGGATCATTAGAGGAGCCGGCTTATGAGTCGGTGACGGCTACGCGGACTTCTGCTGTGGAGCCAATAGCGGGGCTCGACTCTTCAGCAGCTGCTCCAGAGGCTACCAGAGAGGAGCCCGCTGCATCCGTTCCGGAGCTTGCAAGGGAGGAGCCTGCTGCTGCCATGGACGAGACTGATGCATTCTTGGATCGCATTTTGGATGAGGCAGCGGCGAGCTTGGCGCGAGAGGATGCTCCTGGTCCACCGCCATCTAGCCCACCGCCAACTGGGCCAGCTGTAGAGTCCGGGCCTGTGAGGCCCTCAAGGAAGATTTATGAGGTACGATTCCTATAATGGCCTCCTTACACTTCTTTCTTCCTCGTATTTATAACTTACGTTTTGCGTTTGTATTGTGCAGTCAAGGAGGTTGATCTCAGCCTTTTCTTGGGAAGTGGAGCAACGTGATCGTATCATTGCGGACAGGGAGGATGAGATCGCCTGGCTGGATGCCAGGCTGGCTGCTTCTGGAGGGGAGCTCCGCGAGCAGACTGCTGCCCTTGAGGCTGTCCTGGCGAGCATGGAGGCGGAGAACGCCGAGTTGAAGGCTGAGGTTGCCCGTTTGAAAGAGGAGGAAGACCGGAGCAGGGCGAACAAGAAGCGGCTTGCTGATCGGATATCCACCCTGGAGAACAAGCTGGGCCTCCGGATTCGTTCCCACGAGCTCAAGGGCATGCTGCACGCCCGGATGTTCGAGGGGGTTCAGGTCTGTCGGCGTCTCGTGAGGTTGATCGATCATGACTTCCCAATTCAGTACCTCCACTTGGGAAACCGCGGGGTGCAACACAAGGACGATCTCGAGGAGGAGGAGCCCCGGGACAGTCAGAGGCAGCCGCCGCCTCCTTAACTTTTTGTTTTTGTACTTGTGTAGCTGTGTAAAACAATTAAAGCAATAAAAAGGGAATTTTTTCGTTGGTTTCCATTGATCTTTACTGCTTTTTATGTTTGTATGATATGTTACACAGGGCGGCCAACTGAGTTGGCCGATGACCGTTACTGGGCTACCTAAGGAGCTAAGCCCTTAGACTTGGCAGGTGGTTGTGTTAATCAGCCCTATGGTGCTATCCAAGTGGTAACTTGGACAGTCGACGTTGGAGAGGAAGCACTTCTCATCGCTGCTCGATCATGTTACCCTCTTGTAGAGAGGGTTATTGCGTGGGGCGGCCAATCTGGTTGGCTGGCTGCCTAAGGAGTAAAGTTCTTAGCTGCCTAAGGAGTAGAGTCCTTAAGTTGGGCAGGTGGTTGTGTTAATCAGCCCGGTGGCGCCGTACAAGTGATGACTTGGGCAGCCAATGTTGGAGAAGAAATGTTTCTCTCTTCGACCGTCGTTGATTGACGTTGCTGCTCCCCGTGAGGGAGGTTGTCGCGTGTGTGCGCTAGCCCCCTAAGATTTTGACCGTTAATAGGCCACTTGGATGACCAGGGTTTTGTATGACCGCTAATGAGCCGTTCGGATGACTGAGATTTAAACCGCTCATGGGCCACCTGGATTACCAGGGTTTAGACCGCTCATGGGCCACTTGAATGGGGTTTAGACCGCTCGTGGGCCACTTGAATGACCGGGGTTTAGACCGCTCATGGGCTACATGGATGACCAGGGTTTAGATTGCTCATGGGCTATCTGGATGACCAAGGTTTAACGAGAGGGTGAATACTCTCCCGACTTAGGGGCTGTCTAGGTCGGGTAATCCTACAAGGCAAACACAGTATACATGTATGCACACAAAGACTAGGATTTTATATGCTAAGTAAACTTCTCATTTTATCAAATTAAAACAAGCATGCGAATGAGTGCACACAAATGGGTGAGTGCGTACCTGGGTTCCCTATTGGAAGTAGCATTTGAGGTGGATCGCGTTCCACGTTCGCGGGACCAGCTTTCCATCCTGGTTTTGGAGTTTGTATGCTCCGTTTCGTAGGACGGTAGAGACCAAGAAAGGCCCTTCCCAGTTAGGGGAGAGCTTGTTGCGGCCGACCAACTTGCCTGTGGCCTCGATGCCTCGTGGGACCAATTCCCTAATGTCGAATTACCAAGCTTTCACCTTTTTATTATAGTACCGGGTAACTTGGTGTTGGTAGGCTACTGTCCATATTCGGGCGGCTTTGCGGGTTTCCTTTAACAAGTCTAAGTGCCCCTGATTTTTTGGGAGTTAGTCTGTAGGTCGAAAGACTCTACTCTGAGACTTGGAAGCCCGATTTCGACCGGGATCACCGCTTCAGTCCCATAACAGAGGTTGAAGGGTGTCTCGCGCGTTGGTTCCTTCGGGGTTGTTCGATAAGACCAAAGAACGGAAGGGAGCTCGTCCGCCCAGGAGCCCCCAGCGTCCTCTAGCTTAGTCTTTAATCCGTGGAGTAGCGTTCTGTTTGTGACCTCCACCTGTCCATTCACTTGAGGATATGCCACCGATGTGTAGACCAACTTGATACCAATGCTGGCACAATACCTGGTGAAGTATTTTTCTAAAAATTGGGTCCCGTTGTCGGTCACTATGACCTTTGGGACGCCAAACCTGCAGACAATGCCCTGGCGAAGAAATTCCAGTGCATTGTGCTCTGTGATTTTTACTAACGAGACTACCTCGACCCACTTGGTGAAGTAGTCGATGCCCGCGATGATAAACTTTCTTTGCCCCGTGGCAATGAAAAATGGGCCGAGAATATCAAGCCCCCATTGCGCGAAGGGCCAAGGGGCTTGAAGTGACTTCAAATTAGCGGACGGCTGATGGTGAAGGTTGCCATGAAGTTGGCAGCTTTTACATTTTTTCACAAACTCAAGCGCGTCCTTTTTTATCGAGGGCCAGTAATAACCCTGTCGTATGATCTTGAAGGCCAGGTTTTTTCCGCCTACGTGTGATCCGTAGATCCCAAGGTGAACTTCACCCAGCGCATAGTCAGCCTCCTCGGGAGATAGACAGCGGAGGTACGGAGTTGAGTATCCACGAAGATACAGTCGCCCATCGACAACCGTGTACCAGCCAGCTGTATTTTTAACTTGCTTAGCCTTTCGGCATCCTCTGGGAGTGAGCCGTCATCTAAGTATCCAAGGTAGGGCGTCATCCAGTTTTTTGTCTCAAAAATCTGTATCGCCTCCTGTTTCTCAATGCTGGGAGCATTCAGGATCTCCTGCATGTCCCTCGAATACTGTTCTGGGTTTTCGGCTGCAGTGGCTTTAGCCAGCTGGTCTGCCTTCTAATTTTTAGTTTGAGGAACGTGAACCAATGTTAGTTTGTCGAAGCCCTGAGCGGCCTCCTTTGCCTTAGCCAGGTACTTGACCAAGTAGGGGTTGTTTGCCTTAAAGCCCCCGTAAACCTGGTTGACGATTAGTTCGGAGTCGCTATAAACTGTCAACCTCTTGGCAGAGCACTCTTTTGCTAATCGTAAGCCAGCTAACAGGGCTTCGTACTTGGCAATATTGTTGGTTGCCAGGAAGTCAAGTTTGAGGGAATACTTAACCTCGAATCCATCAAGGGTCGTAAGGACAACCCCTGCTCCGCTGCCACTGTCCGTGGATGATCCGTCCATGTGGAGTGCCCATTCTGGAACTTCATCTGGTTGTTCAGTATTTTCTGTGGGTTGTTCCTCGTGAATTAGGGTCGTGGTTTCAACAATGAAATCAGCCAGAGCCTGCGCTTTTATGGTAGGCCTGGGCCTGAATTCAATGTCGACTCACCCAATTCGATAGCCCACTTCACCAGCCATCCAGAAACGTCGGGTTTCTGGAGTATTCCTTTCAGCGGCTGGTCAGTGAGGACCATTACGCGATACACCTGAAAGTATGGCCTCAATTTTCACGCAGCGAAGATAAGTGCTAGGGCCATTTTTTCAGAGCGTGGATAGCGTGTTTCTAGGCCGGTCAATATTTTGCTCAGATAGTAGACCGGCTGCTCGGTATCGAATTCCTGGCACTCGAGTACGGAGCGAGGGATACTTCTGAAACCGCCAGGTAAAGGTACAGCTCCTCTCCGTCTTTAGGTGACGCTATCAATGGTGTGCTGGCCAGATACTACTTCAATTCATTGAAGGCGGTTTGGCAGTCAGCCGTCCACTGGAATCCGTTCGATTTGATCTCTCTCAGGTCTTTAAAGAAGGGCTGGTACTTGTCACCGGACTTCGCGAAGAAGCGGGACAAAGCTGCCAGCTGCCCAGTAAATCGCTGGACGTCTTTGACGCTCCGTGGGGGAGCCATGTTAGCGAGGGCATTGATCTTTTCTGAGTTTGCCTCGATCCCCCTCTGTGAGACGATGAAACCCAAGAACTTTCCAGAGGCCACCCCGAAGACACACTTGGTTGGATTCAACTTCATTTGATGCTGGTGGAGCACCTCGAACGATTCTTCCAGGTCACGTATGTGGTCGCCAGTGAATCTGCTCTTGACGAGCATGTCGTCGACGTAGACCTCCATGTTGCGACCAATCTGTTTTTCGAATATTTTGTTGACCCGTCGCTGGTAAGTTGCTCCAGTGTTTTTCAGTTCGAAGGGCATCACTTTGTAGCAGTAGGTGTCCTGATCCGTTTTGAACGATGTATGTTCCTCATCCTCCGGACTTATTCAAATCTGGTTGTAACCCAAATAGACATCGATGAAGCTTAGCAGCTCATGTCCAGCCGTGGAGTCAACTAGTAGGTCAATCCTCGGTAAGGAAAAACTATCTTTCGGGCAGGCCTTGTTGACGGCGGTAAAATCGACGCACATTCGTCATTTTCGGTTACTCTTTTTAACAAGGACGACATTTGAAAGCCAATATGGATACTGGACTTCTCTAATAAATCCGACGTCCAATAGCTTTTTCACCTCCTCTCGGATGACGATCAGCTTCTCTGTGGAGTGGTTTCTCCGCTTGTGCCTGACCGGCTTTCGGCTAGGATCAAGGCCCAGCTTGTGGACCATCACCTCAGCTGAAATCCCGGGCATGTCTGCCGGAGTCCACGCGAATATATCGGCGTTCCGTTGCAGGAATGCAATCAGTTCAGTGCGCAGTGTGCCAGTGAGTGAGCCGCCAATCTACACACACTTTTTCGGTTCCTTCGGATCTAGTGAGACCTGATCTGTGGCTTCACCAGACTGCGCTTGCTGTAGGGCGGTCTCGTCTTTATGATCGAGTTCTCCCACCGTGCCAGGGCTGCCGCTAGGGGCAATCTGAGAAATGTAGCATGTCCGCCCTATTATTTGGTCGCCTAACACCTCTCCCACACCGTAAGGTGTCGGGAACTTTATTTTGAGGTGCGGAATTGAGGTGACCGCCCAAACGCTGTCAGGCATGGGCTGCCTGGCATTGCGTTGTAAACGGATATTGGGTCAACTACTAGAAAGGTAAGTGTGCGACTCGCTGTCTTTGGATACATCCCTAAGGTAACTTCTAATTGAATAGTCCCTTGAACGGGCACTGGTTCGTTGTTAAGGCCGTATAATGGGCTCTCGGCTGATTTTAGTTGATTCTTTTTTAGGCCTAACTTAAAGAAGGCATCCAAGTAAAGCAAATTTTTAAAACTTTCATTATCGATAAAGACTCGTTTCAACTGGTAGTCCATACTGCCGTCTGAAACGAGTGCTGATATAACAATGGGGTCAGCATGGGGGGACACTACATGAGTTGAGTCATTATCATCGAAGCTAATCGTATTGTCTACAGTGCGCTGCTTCTTCCTTCCAATCTGCTGCTTCTTGCTGTTAGCTGGGTTCTTGGCAGGTCAGGTGGTTACCATATTAACCACCCTCACTGCAACCCTATTTCGGGGTGAGGAGGCTCCTTGCCTTCTCCTATCGCGGCTTCAGAATTCTGTCTAGGCCCCTTGACGAATCCGGTGAGATGTCCCCTGCGAATCAGCTCTTCTATTTTCCTCTGCAACGTCTTATAGTCTTCAGTTGAATGTCCAGCAGAGCGGTGGAAGTCACAATACTTTAACTGATTTTCAGAGTCCTTTTTCAATGGTTTCGACCACTTCAGGAATTTTTCACCACGGATCTGTATGAGGACGTTGGCACGCGTGTCCGTCAAAGGTGTGAAACTGGTGGGCCCGTAGTCTCTACGTTCCGGGGGCCCAGTCCGGCGCTGCTTCTGGCGGGAGTGTTCTCCGCTGCTGTATTTCCTCTTCCCGTCACTAGGGTATGGCCAAGGCTGATCTGCCCGCTCTGGACGTTTTGCCTCGTCGGCCTCCTCTGCCGCAGCATAGGCTCGGATGATAGATTTCGCCTCTCGAAAAGTCTGAGGGTCTTTGTGGCCCAGGTGCTTGAAAAAGTCACCGTAAGTTTGCGCTGAGATGAAATTGCCCAACTTCATCTCCTCTGTAATCTTGAAAATTCTTCTGGCCTCCGCCACGAAATGATCCAGGAATCACTGTGGGTTCTCTCCCGGTTTCTGCTTGAAGTGGGAGAGGTGCCATGGCTCCTTCTCTTCCGGTCGGCTCGAGGCGTACTGAGTCAGGAAGAGATCCGTGAGTTCACGGAAACTGCTGATGGTGCCTGAAGGGAGGTGGTGGAACCAGATTCGAGCGTTTCCCTTCAGCGTGAGTAGAAAATAGCGGCACATGGCTGAGTCTTCTATCCACTGTAGACTCAGATGGGTGTGGAAGTATTCCAGGTGGTCAACCGGATTACTGTCCCCATCGTATAAGTCATGGGATGGCATCTTGAACTTTATTGGCAATGGACGACTCAGAATCTCCGCAGTAAAAGGAGATCGGTCCAAGTCAATGGCGCGCTCCTCTTCTTGGAACACACGGTTCCAGATCTTGTCCACTCGTGGATCGAAGCGAGCGGCGTTTGCTGATCTTTTGGAGTTGAGGTACTCCATCAACTCCGTCTTGTTCTTGGGGGGTTCAACAGCCGGACGATTACTGCCTCCAATGGATCTGGCAGTCCTGGAGGCTCGCTCTTGGGCTGCATTGTTTTCTTCTGTCCGAGAGTATCGGGGATTTCTTCTCTCCAAACTTTCTCGCGGAGACGTGCTCCCGGAGCGTTCTTCCGGCCTGTTTTGGCCACGAACGCGGGAGGACGCTGGAGTCGGATCATCTTTGGCTTTCTTGGGCCTTTTGGCCTGCTTCTTTTTCCTCTGGCCACCCCTTTTGGTGGCAGGTGCTGGGACGGTCGCTGGTGGGGCCGCTTGTAGTCGCTACTCGTTCTGAGAGCAGAGTAACTAGAGCAGACGGTTGTTAGTTTGCATTTGCTCCACCAGTTGTAGAAAATAAGGCGGTGGGTCTCCGTCCGTAGCCTCGTTGACCATGGAACCAGCAGCGTGGTCCTGGTCGGGGTTAGCAATATCTCTAGCTGGATCGCTAGCTTGGGCTCTCGTATTCACCATTGTAGAATCAGAAGGTGAAAGAGAGCGTTTGTGCAGATTTGTGGTAGGCTTTTGTAAGGACTTTCCACAGACGGTGCCAATGATGCGTCTCTGGATTCGAACTTTGAACAGATTCGGATGATCCTCTCGACGTGGTTTCGGCTCCGTTACCTGAGTTGGATCCTGCACACCACTAAATAGAATAGGAGGTCAGTGTGTCGGTGAAAAGTTATCCAACCGAAAACACTCCGACGCTCAAGTCAGTAAAATAGTCTTCAAAAGAAAGAAACTGAAATCGAGAGAAAGAGATACAGAAAGAGTATTTTTTTTTCAGATGTAAGAGAGATGTGAGGCCTTCTTGAATCGGAAAGGTGGGAAGGCAGTAAACGGCCGTGAGTGGCTCGCTTGTTTGCCTTAGGGCTGCTGGTGAATGTGTTTGCGTAGCAGAGAGCTTGAGCAGTTCTGAGAGTTCCAATGTCTTAGAGCATAATTGAGAACGTCTATGAAAGTGTGCCTTGAACGGTGAATCAAGGGTTTCTTTTATGGTGGAGAGGATGATCCTCCTTCTTTGGAAAGAGTGATTGCCTCCGTGATCTGCTGGCTGGCTTGTCTTTGGGAGCAGGCGCTAGTTGCCAAGCCATGCAAGATAGTTTCCTTCTAAGGCAGCCAATGACTTTCCAAACTGGGCACTTTCTTTCTGTGAATGTTACCGTTGGAGAGCCCAGGCTGGCAAGGATTTGGGAAAATCTGGCGCCTTTCTTATGTAAAAGGCGCCGATATTATCAATATCCCTTTTGGTGCCAGATGGGACCGTGGAGAATCCCTGGGAAGCCATTGTTGGCCTTTTGCTGATTCGTGGGCTTAAACGGACCAGACCCGTTACTGTAGAAAGGCCTCCTTTGGGCCCACAATGCAGCACATGGGCAGTGAACGTTGGAGTTGACCGTCTGTGTGCACGTTGGCCGCCCGACGGTCAACGACAGCATTGACCGTCCTGGGCCTTTCAGCTCTTGGGCCTGTTTTTCTTTTGGGCCGTTAAAGTGTTGACCGTCATTCTGGGCTCCTGTTGACTATTCGGGGTCAGCCCATTGTTGGTGTACCCATCAAGTATGAAAGGAGAAATAGCCACTCTATTCATTACAAGGGACAAGTGAAATACGGAAGCAAGGGACGATGACAAAAGGCTGTCTAACGATCTATACAAATGAAGAATATTCGGGTAGACAGGACGGAGCAGCCTCCTCAGGCGAGACGCCTCCCGGATCCTTGCGTTCTCCGGATGAAAGACTCCCTCCGGAATGTGGGGAGCTACCAAAGAAGCAATCTTGCGGCACAGGCGGATGCCATCGCAGTACCGAGTCTCCAACGTAAGCCGCGACTCCGACGGAGAAGGTTGACCGACCATGTCTCTGACCATTCGTGCGTTGACGTCCTTCGTGGCAACGAGCAGGGCTTCTAGTCGCTCTACTCTCTACTGCAAGCGTCCGTTCTCCTCCTGAAGGGAGGCGACCTGGGCCCTTGCGCGAGGGATGACCTGCTGCAAGCCCCCGTGGAAGAGGGCGGTCAACTCGTCGAAGGGATCGGCATCTTCGGAAGCCTGCATAATAAATGACGTTAGAAGCACTCCCAAAACATGCAACATTAAGGGAAGGCCAGATTGAAGCAGCCATACCTGAGTGGGAGCAGCACTCGGAGAGTGCACAAGATCACCTGGTAGTGCCTCTTCCTGAGGCACCTCTCCTTTGTCTGCTGGAGGCGAGCTGGCTCGATGGGTGGCAGCCATTGGAGCGGTCGGAGGCTCCAGCCCCGAGGACGTCCCGGCTGCCCCCTCGCTAGCTTCGATCGAATCGGCGGCGAGTGTAACTCCCTCCTCCGACGGTGAAGCCACGCTTTTGGGGACCCTGTACTCCGAAATAAGCTCAACAAAGTTCACAGTCGGTCCCACAGGCCCCCTGGCTTCCAATGACAACGTAGGCGCTGCCAGACCCGGCCCTTCTGGGTCATCGAGATCGACAACATCATCCCTCACCTTCGGAGCAGCATCCCCGAACGTCTCTGCAACGGAATGAGCGGGTGGAACCCCAACGGGTTGAGACTCCACCTCACATAGTTCGAGAACGGCTAGCCCAGTGGCCGAAGTTGACGATGGCTCGGCAGTCTCCCCCTTGTAACCCACGCTCGTAGCCACCTTCTGAGCCGAACTTCGAATCACAACTGAAGAACTGGCGATCTGTCTTTGGGACCTCCGTGTTGAAGTCCCTCCGGCCTCCCTCAACCTCTTCAGGGGAGCCTCTTCCTCTTTGTCGTCTGATGACGACTCCAGCAACGAACAACTCTCCTCCTCGTTCCCCTCGGACGATTGAGGAATGGCCGTATCTCCGGGTTCTCTTTTACCAGGGCTAGCGATTTTCCACCCTGATGGAGGCTGCCACTTGGAGGCCTCGAACGTGATGGACGACAAGAAGTAACATTGGATGGAGAACTTCACCTCCTCAGATTTAATGGCCGAAATCAGCTCCACCGCCTCCACAGCATTCTCAGCCGGCGGCTTTTCCTGAAAGAATCCCAAAATCGGGCCCTACACGCGTGAAAGCTAAGAATCGGGGGGCTCTTGTAGAAAGAAGAAGCGATCTTTCCAGCCCTTCATCGAATCAGGATTGGTTCCACGAAAGCGAAATCCTGCCTTTGACGACATCGACACCCAATCCTCCGACTCTGTGAACCGAAAGATCAGCCTTGCTGCCTTGGCGTTAAAAGAACCATCGTGGAGGTGGGCAAAAATGCACAGAGACACCAAATAACACAAGGCGTTGGGACGAAGCCTCGCCACAGGAACTCTCAGCGCATCCATCAACGTGTACAGCGTACAGGGTGTAGGATAACGAAGCCCCCCTCAGGTGGTGCTCGTACACTGTAATGTAGCCCGCTGGGGGGGCGCTGGCTCTGTCCAGTGTGCCTGGAACGCGATGGCTCCATTCGCTGGGAAGGCCGTAGACAACCACAAGGGATGCATTGGCGCCCGCAGTCAAAACAGACTTAGTGTTATGAACACAGTGGCGACTCGTCCTGGGAGCCTGGGAAGAAGAACTTTCTCTCTTTTTTGCCGTGTCTCTCTTTATCGACACGAGCCTGCTACAGGAAAAATCTCAGCAAGAGGAGCAAGCCATCCTGACTGATTTAAATAAGCAGCGGAAGACCAACAGGCGGGAAACCTAAGCCACGCCCACTAAGGGTGATGGGGACACGTGCTGGCTTTGCAGCTCTTCGCAGGATCCGAAATCACCCGCAGTCATAGCCAAACGCCAGACTAACAAGCGCGTCGCCTCAGTCGTCTGACAGGAACCTACGCTGGCGCCTCCGTATTAAATGGGGGCTCACAGTAGTGAAGCCCACAAAGGGGTGCACAGTAACGCAGAACGGAAGAAGCCAATCT